>SWKW01000180.1:0-66444 GCA_011058865.1 Didymella keratinophila
GGTGTTTTGGGCCATAATAGAGTGAGTTTTGGTGGGGTCTTGGCAAAAGTGACCCGCTCGCTCGTGTGACCCGCTCGCCCGTGAGGTACGTTACTATGTGAGCGTGTTGGGTGGGGTGGCCGATCACTATATCTGGCCGAACACTATATGGCCGAGCTTAGGTCGTTTGCGGTGCACGCGCTTTGAGATGGTGGTGGGGATTGGCGTCCACAAAGAGATGAGCTCAGGGCAGCGAAGGAGGCAGTGCTCGTCCGACATTCGCTGTGGAACGAGTCGCCGGATGTCAAGGCAAGGCTTGTCATTGACTGGCAGATCCCCCGATCCTTGCTCATTGGATATGCGCGAGACTGAATCGCCAATTGTTGATACGTCAAGGCGTTGCTCGAGCTAGAGTCAGTGCAATTCGACTTCAAATCGCTGCAGCCAAAACGCCGCGGAAAATTGGTCGGTAGGATTCTGCGCACGTATCGGTTTGATTGCAGCGACGAAGTGTGAAGAAGTGAGACATCGCTAACTCCATCTATTATTGACATCTCTTCACTGCCGGTATGTGCCATGTGCCAGCCCTGCCGGGTCATACTGACGCCACTGACACTTCCGCTCCTCCCCGCCGCCGCGAATGTCACCGCCGGCAGATATCGCAATCGATTCCCCAAGTAGTCCTGCACCTTGGCCGTCAGCGGCTGCGCTCGCTCGCATCCGGGAGACGGGTCCTTTTCGGTTCCGCCCAGGTATCCAGGTACTGCCGCCTCCTGGCGGCCCCAGGTTTCGGCAGCCGCAGGGTCTTGGAATTTGAAGACGTATAGGATTACCAATCGCGGAACTGCGCCTCTCACCCTTGGCATGAGGTTGGTGAGCGGAACGATAGGGCGAGTTTCGTGCACGATCCTCTTGCTCGTGCATGCACAGCCCATCTTGCCTGTTTCGACACCGGGCGCCAGCTCGGGAGTTCTTCGAGCGAAGGATCTTGTCATGCGTACATGAACGATACGAGGATGTCGAGGGGATGTCAACGCTCTCGCCGTCTTCATGAACGCCGTCTTCGTCAAGAACGCCGACCTCAGACCAATGTTTATGATCTGGACCAGCGAAGTACTGTCATCACAGCTCTGTCATCCGATGTTTCCGTCCTACTCGATCACCTTACTTATCCTAGTCACCGACCTGATACTGAGGTCAATAAGTCAGGAATGACAAGCTTATGCTTGGACGAGGTTGGTTCTCATAGTGTGTTCCATGTTGTAGGACATAGTGTGTTTTGCTAGACAAACGGTCTTCGTCGGGCAGCTTTCGAATTCCTGGGCATTGAGCAAGTTAATGCTGATCGTATGAGGGGTAAGGGCCATCGGTTCTGTCGATGTATTGGGAGCCAGTACTGTGGACCGACAGGGGGAAGTAATAAAACGATGGGGGCCTGTTTTGCGAAGTCGAGATACAATCTAAGTGTGTGAGTATTGGCTTCCTACTTTCTCGAATGGCAGGTTGTGTCGCTGTCCGGCAGCACCTCCAGACTCACTTTAGCCCGGTTCCCTTTTTCAGCTACTCGCAGTAATTATCCAAAGCCACGTGCTTTGCTGTGTCTCTTAGCCTCGTCGTCCAGGTGCATCTGCTTCCAGCAGCAGTCTAGATACCCAACAGGGCATTCATCGCACCAGCGCATTATTGGCCGAGGCTGCCATCCTCTGTCATGTCTCAGACCTTAGCACTGCTTGCGCACTGATGCTAAAGAGGGAAGCGACATTGTTGCGGTGTTGCAAGAGTTGGAAAAGCAAGAGAAGAGCCTCACTCGGTGATGCGGCTCGGCCGCTCGGCGTGGGGCAGGCAACCTGCACCACATGTTCGTCCTTTTGCACCACATCCTCCCTCCACATGTCTCATACCTGCACGCGCCCTGTGCATGTTCGCGGATCGTGGTCCCTTCTGATGATAAGGCCCGTCTCAGCCAGCTTTCCACATGATTCCATGCCTGCCTGCGACGGTTGATCCGCCGGGACGAACCTTCCGCCAGATCGTCCTCCTCAAACGCCGCAGAGGCCAAGGGTGCGATGAACGATTCATGAAACGAAATGCTGACAAGCGCTGCGACAATATCGAAACAAAAAAGGCCGGGCTCAAGTTACAGAGGCGCATGTCGCGATGGTGCGGGTCCCGTGACGGCGGTGCACCAGGCGCCAGGCAGCTGTCTCGTGCTTCGTGATCTGCGTGACAGGCGACGACATGGTGTTCACGCCGTCAAGGTTCTCAACCATTTGTAAGGACATGCGTTCGTTATCGAGATTAACGATCGTTAGCTGTGATAGAGTGAAAGATTGAAGGATCCTTGTTCAGCAGGGTCACTGTTGTCCTGTCTCGGTAATCCCTTGCATGAATCCTTCGAGAACATGTCGCTTACCTGCGCGCTCACTCAGAAATGGTGTTGCCATCTCCACCGGGCATCAGCTTGTAGAAAAGCACTGCGCCTTGTATCGAGCCTTACGCCATGTGTACTTTTTATTGGGGCTGTAAGGTGTCTCAGAGCTAGGGCGTTGGGAGTCTTGTTCGGCACGTCATACGCATTGGTGGATAGTCAATTACTAGCACAACCACGCCGCTTGAAGGATCTCGCGTAGTATTCAATTATGGTCAAATGTGCATGCTGAAGGATGTCTCATAAAGCTCTGTCAGATCCTTATCGCGTCCCTCTCGGGCCCTTTTGGCATTCAAATATACACAGATACGAATCTGGACGAGGCTGAACTCTAACATCCAACTACAAGATATTGTGTCCTGTACTTCAGCTCAAGCTTGAGTCCCTCAGGATGACCACACAGCTATTCCACCTGCCGCCAGAAATACTCCTGCAAATCTTGGATTCTCTTTCTATAATGCCGCTTGTCCGATTCGCGCAAACATCAAAATACGCCCGCAGCCTAGCATACTCAAATGTACAAAACCTTTCCCTCGCCATCTACCCATCTCACCGGAGCTCGTGGCACAACAAACTCTTCGCCGCCAGGCACAAACCGAAACATAATCTCAATGCGGCCATCCAAATACCGCGGGCGTGGGAGTTCGACTACTCGACCCTGATCAAGTTCCACGACAAGGTCGTCGCCAGCATCTTGACACGCCATGCGTGTGCCCTGCAGAAACTGGATCTAACAGTCTGGAGAATGTCAAAACCCATAGCCAAGGCCATCGGTCAACTACCAGCGCTGCGAAAGCTCTGCGTTAGCATCGAGAGCCTTCAGGCCATACCAAGGGCATGCATGACCATGCAGCGAAAAGAAGAGTGTGCAGCCTGGTCACAGCTGGCCTCGAACCCAGCTTTCATGGGCAGCGTGAACACGCTGATGATCAAGAACGCCGAAATCAACACCACACAGCTTTCTGACCTGGTCAACGAGGCTGAGCGATTGAAAGATCTGAGGCTGAGCAGCTGCAACATGTTGACCAGCGAGTTTTGGTCTTCCACAAGACTACGCAGCCTGCACCACCTCAGCCTCACAGACTGTGTAAATGTCCACGTCAACGAGGCATCAGTGGATACAATAAGCAAAATGAATAGGTTACAGGTACGTCAGCTTCATTCGAAACACTTTCGTTGTGGTTCCCGAGGGTGATCGCCGGTGCAGCGTCGCACACGATAAGCGGACCGAGCTAATCTTGTCTGTGCCACAGGTACTCGATCTGCATGGCTGCAGTGGGCTGGACGGCGAGGTGCTGGAGCAGTGGAACAGGGATGTTTGGCGTGTACCTGTATTTGTGGCACCAAGTCCCAAGGGCGCGCTGAAGGAGGAGACGATCATTGAGGTGGACCCAGACTACATGTTTGAGGCTGAGGATTAATATTTCTATTCTAGTGTACTTTCAAGGGTGCATGCTGCTCGACGCGCTGTAATGCGAGCTCTATATCGCGTTTCATTACTTCGTTCGTCATGTGTATCGTCCGGATCCCTCAATTTGTACGGAGCCGTGTTGACTCACTGTCTGCGCCGTGTTCCCAGTCTCATGTGTCTGCCGAAGACCTCCACTTTGCACCAGTGAATTCAAAAGTCTTGATCCGTCATAACCGCGTCCGTGCGGTGACCGTACTATACCGGACCGGCAGAGGCCATGCGCGTGTCGTTGTTGGAGGTAGTGCTTTGCACAAGGTATCTGGCGTCGCGACTAGCCATGCTCCTGAGGTATTGGCTATATTCGGAGACGCGTCGTGTCTTCATCTGCCACTCAAGCGCATACTGCAACAGTTGATCTTGATCCTGATCTTGCTGGTTCTTTTGGCCTGTCATGACCTGATCCTGCTGTTGTTCGTCGACCGGAATAATCTTCTTGACTTCGCCGCCCGCCATCTGCGTTTCGTCGACGATCTTCTTGGTCTCCTTCTTCGACATGAGCGAGTCACGCTGTGGTTGCTTGCCCTTCTGCACCATCCTGGCTCGCTTACTGTCCATGCGGCTCTTGCTCTCGGCGTCTTCCTTCTCGATCTTCAAGACGATACGGTACTTCTCTTCCAGCCAAGCGGCGACCATGCTCGGGGCCCATCCGCCGATCCAGGCGAGTCCTTGGATATTTTCATACTCTTTCGGATCAAAGAGATCGTTCAGAAGCTCCTGTGCGTCTGAGTGGGTGATCTCGTCGTTGTGCACTTGCGCGATGATCTCTTGGTGCAGGTACTCGATACGAGAGCGACGAACTGCACAATCGATGGGCTTAACAAATCCGTTGTGATTGAGAGTATCCCAGTACTGCGCGAGGCTGACGTACAAGTCGGCGATGCTTGGGCCGTCTGGGTAGACGGCATCAGTGAAGGTGCTGAAACCACTGCCGAGACGTGCGTTCAGAATGTGACGAATGTCTTGCATGCGGGCGAGAACTGCGTAGTAGAGGTCCTCGAAGTCCTCCAATGGGCGTCGAGAGGCAACCTTGGTCGTGCGCTGACCGAGAGTCGCCTTGATGCGCGCGATTTTGTTGGTGTGGGACTGAATGGGGCTTGGGGTGAGTTGACCACTGTGCAGGCGAGCGTGAAGAGTGCGTAAGCTGGGACTGTACGGGTCTTTGGAAGGTTTACCGAACAGTGTGCTTTGCTCTACGAGCGAAGCAAGGTAGCCACTGATCTCGAGGATGATGTTGGTGATGTAGTCGGCGGGGAAAGACTCAGTCGAAGCTTCGACGGCAGCTTGAGTGGCAGCTACGCCAAATGGCGGAAGCATGCCTGATCCCATGGAACCGGTCATGTTGGTGGATGTGGTGCTGAAATTGCTGAGATGACTAGTGAATCTTTTGTTCTTTGCAGGCCGCTTGTAGCGGCGCTGCGTCGTTCAAGTCGGCGGGGATGGTCGAGAAGTAGGAAATAGAGAAATGCTCCAACAGCAGAGTAAGAACAAGCGAGGCTGTGCTGCGAAAAGTTCGTAATGGAGGGGTTGGTAGACAAGGCGGAGTTGGAGTGAAGAGAGGTGAAAGCGAGACCGGACCGAACAAACGATAGGTCGCACACATTTGTTTGATGTCGCGAGGCACTAACTGGCGAAGTTGCCTAGCACTTAGGGTCGACAAACTGGTCCGAGACATCGTCGTGGCTATACAATGTGATTGTGTCGTCGTAATCTCAGACGATGAGATGTGGGGTGAGACGTGTCGCGTGCAATCTGGAAGGCAGTAGCGAGCTACACTCGACGTCAGCAGCTTCCAGGTTCGCCTCACCTCACCAGAGATACTTTCCCAGCCCCCTCGAATGATTTAAGAACTGTAAACACGCGAAGATGCTCGATAAATCGCTCTCAAGCGCCACCAGTCTCGCATCCAGCTAACGGTGAGACTCTCCAACGCGTGGCCCTTTCCAAGATTCTTCAATAGGAGCAGTGCCTCTTCAATTCCGCATTCACTTGACCATCCAATCCATGAGATGCTTCCCGGTGCGTGTCGACTCGTCTAATATTGCGCTACTCTTACGCCCTCCCGGCGGTCAGGCTTCTCACCAACTCTCTCGCATCAAAGTCTCTCAACCTCCTCGGCAGCTCCTCCCTCAACCAGTCCTTGCCCACAAAAACACCAACAAACGCGCCTGCAGTCAAAGCCCTCAGCAGCCACTTCCTCGCTCTCCCCGGCTGCACTTCTCTCGCCTTCTCATCCTTGAATACAAAATCATGCTTCCGCCAGAAGATGCTTCTGAGCCAGAACATAAACTGCCAATCGGGATACATCATATTGTTCAGCCCCGTCTTAGGATCAATCGCCCAATTTGTGCATCCAGAGGCCCAGACGAGTTTCTTGGCTTCCCGCTGCGTCCACTCAAAGTCCGAGGCGGCGGCCGAGGGAAGGACTTCGACCGTTGCTGGCGGCGTGGAGAAGGAGGGCAGCAGCGACCACGAGCGGTACGATGGTAGAGATTTAAGTATAGGAGACAGGAGGCGCAACGTGAAGTTAATCTGGCACTCAACAGTATAGATCACGCTTAGATGACCGGTGACGGTGTTGGGTCCCATAAGGACGAAGAAGTTGGGGAAGTGTGGGACCACTGTGCCGAAGTAGGCTTGCGCAACGCCTTGAGTCTTCTCGTCCCACTGTAACTAGTTAATATTGCGTTCTCGATGCTGATCGAAGTGTCCATGGGAATACTTACGTAGTCATTCAGCTTCAGCCCATCTCGGCCTGTGATCTCCATTGGGCAGAGCATCTGCTGTGTCGCGAAACCAATCGCCAGTACAATCGCATCTGCCTTGATCTCGCGTCCAGATTTTGTCAAGACGCCGTCCTCAGTGATCTTCTGTACTGGATCGGTCGGTATCAGATCGACATTGTCTCTCCATAAGCACCTCAAATACTCTGTGTCCAACACCTTCCTCTTGCACCCAATCTCGGCTTTTGGAATCAGCGCATCCCAGTACTTCTTCGGCGCCATGCGCTTCACGTACGCTTCGTTCTCTTTTGCCAGGGCCGAGCGAATAGCAGCACCGCTCTCGATTGGGAAGCCAGACCAGTCGGCCTCCATGTCGTAATAGTGCTTCGCGCGGTATAAGCGCATGGCCAACGGGACGTAGCGCATTACAGCTTTGAAGGTAGGGGTATAGTAGGGGTTCTCGCGCTCAGAGAGATATTGTGCCTGTCGAGCGAATTGTGTGATCTTGCGGACTGGGGGCTTGTCACCGACTTCGCCGGACATGATTGGAACGAACTGAGTTGCTGAGCAACCGTTGCCTAGTTTGGTCAATGTGAAGGCTTTCCTGGGGCTTTCTGTTCCACGTACCTAGTACAACAACATCTTTGTTACCCCAGTCGAAGCTATGGTCCCACTTCGCAGAATGAAACATCTTCCCTTTGAAGTCATCCTTGCCAGAAAGATCGCACTCCTTGGGCACGCTCAGACTCCCCACTCCACTAATGAGCACTTTCGCTCTCCGTACAATGTTCTCTTTGGTCTGGATATCCAGAACGCTCACCACCCATACCTTCGCTGCCTCGTCCCACCTCGCACTCTCGACTATCGAATGGAACCTGACGCGTTCTGTGACTCCAAAGCGATCGCTCACGCCTCGGAAGTACTGTTGAATTTCTTCGCGCATGCTATACTTTCTGCTCCAGTCTGGATTCAGCGCGAAACTGTAGCTGTAGAAGTGCGAGGCAACGTCGCAGCCGCAACCTGGGTAGGTGTTGGCAAGCCATGTGCCGCCGACGTCGTTGGATTTCTCGATCAGCTCAAAGTTCCTGATACCGAATTGGCGCACGATCTGTACGGCAAGTCCGAGACCGGACATCCCTGCGCCAATGATGAGGACTTCGGTGTCGAAGGACATGGTGTTGTGATTGCCGGTGGTGTCTTGAGGTAATTTAGGATTGTGCGGATAGCACAGGGCTGCAGAAGGAGACGAATGTATGCCTTCGTAGTCACTAATGATATGGGCGTCGTTGGCATTTATACTTTAAGACCTGTACTGCAAGCGCCATGGAATCGCGACATCTACCACCGCCGCCAATATGGTGACCAGCGGGTCGCTGAGCCCGGCTGGGTCGCACAACAAGCGGGGAGGCTCTACGATGTCGTTGAATGACAGTTTTAGTGCTGGAAAGTACGCCGAGCGTGGGGAAGGAGCCAATGAGGGAGCCACGGGCGTGTGTAGTCCGCGGGGTCGTGTGTGGGGTCTCCACACGTTTACACGCGTGTAGCTCGTCTCGATCCGGGCTGCTTTGGGTATCCCGGAGGCTGTTGCGGCGCTGTGAACGTTACTGTGAGTGCGCAGTTTCGAGTTCGTGTTGCGCGCGCTCGCTCGAAAGGAAGTTGTAGACGTGCAGACGTCGTCAGTGCGTGCATTGGTGTGCACGCGGCCTCGCAGACTGGGTATATTGCAGTGCTCTACCAGGCACGCCCTATCTAGGTTACAGAAAGGTACAAACATTATGCTTCGTGATATCCATGTGTGCCTCATATGTACGTCTATTCTACCGCCCAAGACCCTGCTTGACGCCCACAAATACACCGACAATGAGCAACACTGCGTTGAAAACTGCCATCATATAAAACGGACTCCCTGGCCCTATGCTGTCGAATAACGCGCCTCCAGCCTTGGTGAGCAGCAGAATGCCAAAACCACCCAGCAAACTGTACGTGCCAGCAATGGACCCCTTCATGTCGTTGTACGATTGGGCTTCCGGTGACGCGCTTGGTCTGCTTGTACTGTAGGTCTGATTCTGTGGCAGAAGAGGCTCTTCTTCATTGACTGGGGTGACAGGTTGACTTGTTGGCGGTGTCGCGCCTGCCGAAGGATGGTAGCTGCCGTTGGACGAGTCGAGTGCCGCGCCGTTCACGCTGCGTTCGTCGTTGTTGATACCGCGACCAAGGAGAGCAAGCGAGCAGACGATGGCGCCAATCTGACTGATGCCGAGAAGTGCAGCGATGATGAAGATGGCGCCTGTCCCATCCTCACTCTTGTAATCGGGACTGGCAAGCGAGCCGAACATGGCATAACCTGCAACGCCTGATACCGCTGCGAGCAGCAAGGGAATGTTGTACTTAGGATACTTGCCAGAGAGGTAGCCAAAGACCGGAGCGCACAGGAGTGCAATGAGTTGACTGATGCCTGTGAGCATCGCTGCTAGCTTGTAGGCTTGCGGGCAGGCATGCTTGATATCAGAGGGATCGTTGGGATCGACAGCGCATTCGCCAGTGTGGAGGAAGTAGTGGTTCGTGAAGAGTGGGATGAAGAGTGATATGGCCACAGACGATGCGCGTGCCACGAAACCTCCCACGTAGCCCAGACCTATCAGAGGTGATCTGAAGCCTAAGCGCACGCTTTCGAAAAATAGGTAAGGGTAAGCCAAGACCAGGTCGCGCGCATGCTTCGGTGTATTGTGTTCGTCCTTGCCAGTAAGACGTTTCCAACCCTTCTCATCCTCGCCTGGCAACTGGCGCAGACCAAAGAAGCAACCAACGGCTACGAGAATGGCGATTGCGCCCACCACGTAAAATGCAGCTGCAACAGCAGCAGCAGGGCTCTCGCCAGCGTCTTGGAAGCGCGTAGGCAGAGGGAGGAAGACCAGCAAAGCGACCAATGCGCCGCAGCCCGTGAACATGCCGACCAAACCTGCAAGCTGCGATGTCGATGCGCTTGCATCCTTCTTCGTTGGCGCCGGCGGATCTTGGGAGCTCGATCGGAAGCGGTCGGGGGTGATGGTGAGTTCGGACGAGATGGAGGCGGCGACAGCGTGTCTGCTGCCATTGACGACGCGCCTAAGTGTGAGACTTCTTGGGTCTGGCTTGACTTCCTCGACAACTGTCATTGTGGGCAGGATCGCAGTGACCATAGTCGCGCTGCGCTCGTCAGCTCATACTTCCTCTACCAATAGTTCAATACCTACGTCGCGCTTCCTCCCAAACTGAACAGCACCCTTGCCAACAGTAACTGAGGGTGCACATTCTTGGCCTGGACCAGCACCCACAGGCTGAGTCCCACGACTACATAGCCTGTAACCGCAACAGTTCTTACGCCAATCCTGTCGCTGAGCAATCCCCAGACTGGACACGCAACAAGAGCAACCAACTCATCCACGAAACCGAGCGTGCCGACTGCGCCACCGACGTTTTTGCTCTGTCCGATGCGCTGGGTAATGACAAAGCTGATGCTGCTGTTCAGGAACACGAGAAAGGCAATGCTGAACAACGCGACGCCAAAGAGGTACGACGTGATTTGCGTGCGCGTTGCCGTGAAGGATAGGCCGAGCATGTTTGCGAAGAGCTCGGGGGAGCTGCGCTGTTATCGAGGGAGCATTGAGAGTCGAGGCTGTGATGTGTTGGCGTGAGATGCCCTAGATTACCGCGGAGACGGAGACGTCATGGTCAAACACGCGCTAGCCACGCCCTGGGTGAGCGTGCATGCAATTAATTTGCCGAAAGCAATTCTTGTGCAACCCTCGCTTTGAAGGTACCTGCCGATCAATTTGCGCGTCCATACAAGGGAGATTTAGACGCAAAATGTTCGTAAAGAGAACAGTGAGCTCAGTATTGTATCTAACGCTGTAACGCCAACTACCGAGTGGAGGCTCAACTATAAAAGGAGCCTCAAACATCCTCGCCAATGCTGACCAAACCAGAACCATTACCCAGAGCGTTGCCAAGCAAATCAAGAAGTATATTTCTTCCGTACGGGCTGTGTAGCCATCAGTTCTGACCCTTAATTCGACTGCAACTCCGTGCCATGCTAAACGCGATCAAATAACCCATTGCAGTAATTCCAGATTACTAGTTGTATCCATCTCGTCCCGCCATCATTATTGCTGCTACTACAAGATGAGAAGGGACGCTCCTACTTGTAGTAGCCCGAGTTGCTGGCGGAGGTCGAGGTGTTCGGGTCGTTCGACGGACCTCCGTAGGTGATCTTGACGGTCGGCTTGCTACCGTACCTACGCGAAGAGGAAGACTGCGCGTAGTTGCTGGCTGATGTAGAAGCTGTCGAGCGTAAGAGTCAAGAAGTGGCACGAGATTAAGATCATAACGTACATGAGCCAGTAGATGGCCTCGGAGCGTAGGCTCCCTTGTCCTGGTAGTAGGAGTTGTAAGACGAAGACATGGTTGACTGTTGTTGTGATGTCTGAAGGCGCTTAGAGGACGTATTGGTTCGTCGATCCGGCGTCGTTTGGATGGTGTTGATTGACTGATAGAAGCTCGTGATCAACGTGACTGATATTTGACCAATAGACGATGTATGAATGTGGTTTGAGTGTGGATGCGAATCAAAGACAGTCACCAACCTGTGATTTATACTAGGTAGGCAGGCCTGAGGCCGCCATCAAACGAATGCGCAGCATACTGTTGAGTCTTTTGCCACATCGTCCTCCTACAATCATTTCTGCCTGTTTGCAGTACGTCAAGTGTAGCTTCGTCGGCCTGCGAATCATTACGTGTGGCAGTGTTGCCCCTTGGCACAAGTTGATTCCTGGGGGAAAGGGCGGAGTGCGCTAGGCATATTCCACTGCCTGGACCTGATGACCGTTCGAATCGATAAGGGAAGAGTCATAGCTAGTCGTTCGAAGTGCTAGAAGAATGATTGCTAAGGCCTGTATCAGTCAGAGACGCGCACTTGGTGTGGGTTAGCCTGACGCAAGCAGCAGCGATGACTGTCCAGCAGATGCAGGTCCACAGGCTGGAGGAGACTTGGCATGCCCTGTAACACCAGGAGAAAACAGCAGCCTATCGGCGGATACCGATGTCAGGCTCAACAGAGCGAATTGAGCTTGACAATGAAGGTGTCGATTCTGGTCACCGGCTAGCGTGGGGCCTCATCGGTGCCTGGAATCTGGTTAACTATGACCACAAACCGTCACCGGGTGGTGGTCTCAAAACGAATTGACAGAGTGCTGACAGGGGCAAGTAAAGCTGAGGCAAACAAAGAGCATCGACGGGCAAAATGACGGTGTTGTAGGAAGGCAGACGGTAAGGTGATGAAGGCGGAGCAGCTCAAGCGGGGTCCTGGGAGTAAGCAATGCCTCATCAGGCTTCTCGAGGCAGTCACCCGTGTGCTGCGCAATCGCACAAGCAGCTGCGCATAGGTAGCTGCGGGGCTCTTGGAAAACATTGATTGACGCGACGACCTGCGATGTTGTTTTGTGTTGCTGTTGACAGCGCGTCCGAAGTTCGAGCTTAAGCTCTCCCACTAGCAGCTCCAGCTCGTCAAGGGAGCATGACGCGCGCCTGCCGCAGCCGTTGTCCATCGCGCTCTCTTTCAGCGCACTTTCTAAATCTTTCATGCTGCCGGACAGAGTCTGCAGCAAACTTCTGACAGGCTCTATCGGCCTGTGCGAGACAGGTTTTGATTGTACATGGCTCCTTCAACCCTGCGCACTTGAAGATCCCTCGTTGATGGTTTCTCCCTCGATCTTTCGATCCCTGATCATCCTGTACATTCCAATGCTAGGCTGCACATCCTTGAACCCATATTGAGGATACAGCTTCTGCGCTGCCGGCTCTGCGACCAAGCTGACATACGCCTGGGGAGCATTTGCGTCCACGTAGTCGATGAGCGTTTGCATAATGCATTTCCCCAGCCCGCGCCGCTGATGCTCTGGGTGCACTGCAACATCGCAGAGGATGAGAAAGAGCGACTTGTCGCCGACCAGACGGCCCATTGCAATTGGGCTTTGACCCTGAGCTGGTGTTGAGGCGTCCAGCATGCCCTTGGTTTCGTACGCAAGGATGGCGACAAAGGAATTTTCCAGCGCTTTTGGTACAGCTTCAAGAGGCGGGGGAGTCATTCCAGCAAGCTTTCGTAAGTCATGGTACACTTGAGGCGTCGGTAGCCCCTCGATTATGGTGTATCCGTTGCTTGACGTCATTTTGGAAGGTAGTCTGTTCAAGTCAGGCGTGGTGAGAGCCGTTGATGGAAACTGTGGTGTTGTGCTACCTAAAAGCTCACGATGCATTGTCAGATGGCGCCTCGGACTGCACGCGGAGTTTTCTCACTCATTCGGAACACCTCACGCGTCCAGGCGTCCAAAGCAGCACCGCACCACACACCACGATCGGAGTTAGCAGTATTACAGAGCAAGACTGTGGATTCGCATCACGAAGGTGTCGGCGTTGAGCCCACGTTCAACAGGCAAAGAAATCCTACAACGTTGATTGCGCCAGTCGACAGAGTGATCAGGTCAAACATATTCTGCACAGTCCAAATCGAGTTTCCCTCAATGTCGAACGGTGCATGTGACTTGTGTACCACGAGTCATTTAGCTTGCGACTGACCTATGTCTTAGCAGCCTGACCGCGACACGATGCCACTATCAAACCGCTCACGACCAGACGCCTAGCAGTGCAATCACCATGCCAGCCACCGGTTGCGGTATCGCCCCGAGCCTTCAATACACATCAACCGCAGTCGCCCAGAGCTGGCCGTCTGCCACATCCGGAAACCTTCACGAAGTTACGATACGATATGTCTTCACGTGATGGGTCAGGACCCTCTCGAAATTCGAATATAGTCAGCGATGTGGCCACTCTGACTGGAGACCATTGCTGGTGCCAGCTATGTCTTCACCTACTACTCGCTATCGTCACTGCGCCTTACCGCCGGACCTTCAAGCTCTACACTTGGAGACCCCTGAAGGAAATGCGCGCGGCACACGGTGACAGCAGTGTCTTGATTCCACTCATACGACAATGGAAGCCTGAAAAGTACGAGGAGTTACGATCCGTGCAAGTATCTGTAAGCCGGTGCATCCCTCGAGAGAACAACGATTAACTGCTACAGGCCAGTTTCTGCGCTGGAGCTGCCTTAGCTGGGATGCCTTGGTCAAAGACTTCGGATGCTTTCTGGATCGCCAACGCGCTCTTCGTCAGCTGTCTACTCTGTGCTATTTGGGCTATCATCTCTTCAATTCAGACGAAGTCAATTCTCGACGATCTGCCTGCAAAGGAAGATCTCGATGTCAGCCTTGCGGATACTGAAGTCACGCGCTTGCAGCGAACAATCTTGCGATACAAGCGTACCCCAGCATTTCAGCACTGGGTCATGGTTTTCATCTGGCAGTTCCCTTCCATGACCATGGCCTACTCGTGGGTTGCCTTCCTCGCAGCTCTTACTGTACATGTCTGCGATCCTTTGATTCGACGGTCGCCCTGGTCCGACAAGAACAAGGTATGCAAGGTCTCGTACACAAGCGGCAACATTACTTATCAATCATAGACAGCGATCGTGTATCTTGTTATTGGCTCTCTGGGCTTAGCTACCTACGTCTTTACCGCCGTCTTTGTTTATATGAGCGAAAAAGACCTCGAGCACAACATTACAGATGCGAAGGAAGGTCAGACACTAAGTGCTCACATCCAGGCCCCTGAAACGCCTCCCGTACTGCCTCCACTTGATCGGACGTCTGGCAATGACAAAGGAACTGTGTCCTTTGAGGTGTTCCGTAAGGACGGCTTTGTGGAAA
Source organism: Didymella keratinophila (assembly GCA_011058865.1). Lineage (NCBI taxonomy): Eukaryota > Fungi > Ascomycota > Dothideomycetes > Pleosporales > Didymellaceae > Didymella > Didymella keratinophila. The sequence continues at coordinate 14,395 of SWKW01000180.1, forward strand.
TTGACCTTGAACGTCAATCTGAAACACACACACTTGGGCCAGCGAAGTCAGATGCGCCGAAGGACAGAAAAAAACCGAGGATGATCTTGTTCAACTGAGTTGCTTGGTGCCAGTATGAAGTCATGCCACCATGCTGTATACTAGCAACGGCCGTCTCCTAACTGCTGCTTTGATCCTCGGTCAGTCCGAGAAGTACATATCAAACAACCCTGCATACAATGAATCTCATCTCTAGTCTCCGCTTGCCAACCATAGCCTCGCCGTAGCTGCGATCTACAGTGCATCACTAGCGTTCACACCTATCATTTTCGCGACCCATCCCTGTCTGGCACATGCCACACCCGTTAGCGCCAGGGGACGAGAACCACGAGGATGATACGCGAACAAGGATTGGTTCCACGCTCACTGCGAGAGACTGAATGGATGAACACCTACCATACTCTACAAGCCAAGCTAAACCTGAGAATGCAATGGGCGATGCATGTGCATTCACGCTGCCATCTCATAAGCCAAGGTTGGAGCTCGGCTGTCGCACATGATAACGATACCCTCGACAGGCAATGTACCATACCCGATAGTGGATGTGCTAATATCTCCTGCTTCACGAATCATAGTGAACGCTCCATGATCATACGCAAGATGAGCTACATTTCTTACTTCAAGGTAGACAAGGGCTGACAGCTGTGAGGGTGTGTTGATCGAAAATTTATGCCTTCACTTGAAGAATACACAGATAATCCGACACTTAAAAGGATGGTTGACCCAAATTACCCCATGTCCTTCAGCCTGCTACAAAATGGTCGCTCCCATCCTTTACGCGGTGTTTACCTACCTCGCGACTGCTTCGCTTGTCACCTGCACCCCAACGCAACAGCGAGCCCGACAGAATTCCTCCAGTGCTCCAGACTTTGTCCTGAGATATGGTGGGTTCTCGCTATCGATGCCGAAATGATGTGGGTCACTGACCTTCTAAGCGCCCATCCTTTACCTGCACAGTGAGGAGTCGAACTTCCCCGCAGATCTCACAATCTTTCTTGAGAATGTAACACCAGAAATCAACAACACTCCAATCAGCGATCCTCCCAGCCCACTCACGCTCTCGAATATCAACCAGCTCGGCGCAGACGTCTACCTAACCTCCAACAACGACCCAACCACCTCCCCAGCATGGCACAGCGGCACAGCGCCAGATAGCAACGGCCAGACCACTGGCAAAGACTCGGCAATAGTCATCAACTACAAAAATGACAGTAGCATTGACGCCTTCTTCTTCTATTTCTACGCCTTCAATCCGGGTACAAACATTCTCTCGCTCCCCTTCCTCAACTTCGGCAACCATGTGGGCGACTGGGAGCACACCATGCTGCGCTTCCCGTCCGCTGATTCTCCGCCCGAGGCGATATGGTACTCGCAGCATGCCAACGGACAGGCCTTTCGATACTCGGCTGTCGAAAAGGATGTCGATGGTGTAAGGCCGGTCGTGTATGTGGCCAAGGGCAGTCATGCAAATTATCCGATCACGGGGAAGCATTCACATGTCATCCCGAACTTGAACTTGCCGTTTGGCGCGCTCGAGGATTATACTGATAAAGGAAAGAGGTGGGATTCTGTCGGAAGCAGCTGGATATATCAGTTTGATGCTACGAGCGGTGCTTTCACAGCGTTGGACGGAGGGCCAGTGGAGTGGTTAGGTTTCGAGGGAAAGTGGGGAGATCAAGCGTACCCAGACAGTGACAAGAGACAAGTGGACGTGTTTGGGCAGAAGAAGTATGTGGATGGGCCAACAGGACCAGCGGACAAGCAATTGAACAGGAAGGACGTGTGCCCTGACAACGGTATCCTGTGTATACTGAGAAGCGTGCTTGTCCCTAGAGCTACGGACTGAAGGGGCTTAGAGAAGCTCTAGAGTAACGACATCAAATAGATCGCCGGCGAACTCTCCCTCACTGTCCATCAGGTACTTGAAACCTTGGTGCTTACTGAAAGCCTTGGGCTCACAAGCAATATACCGCACTACCAACTCTCTGAGCTCGTCGAGCTTTCCATCCTCGGATCGGTCTTCTCCTTGGCTGTACGCATACCTGGCAAGTTCCAGTACATCTCCCAATCTTTCTTCGTAGAGTGAGAAGCTGGACAGCGTACTATGAAGCTTATGCAGCGCCAAAATCTTGAACGGAAGCACGAGACGCATGTCAGCCAGACTGTATAGCTGCGCATGCGCCAAGAAGATGGAGGTGAAATCTTGATCAGCGGAGGAGTTTGAGGTCGGTTCGAAACCGTCAAGTAGAGCATCTCTGGGCTTCTGGTCTTTGTACAAGTACACGCGTCTGGCAAAGTTGGAACGCATCGTAACCTTCTTGCGTTTCTTTGTCGATGTCTGCCATGATCCCCATGGGTCCAGAGGTGGAGACGGAGATCTTGGTACAACATCTACAGGCGGCGCATCCGGCGGTGGTGGATCGGATTCTGCAACCGTAGGCTCTACCTCTGGCGCCGGCGGAGTTGGCGGTGTGTCATCAGGTGTAGCTACTCCTTCGTCTCGTGTCCATGTTGGCACAGTGTAGTCTCGTCGATATGCGTACTTGACAAAACGGTCAAAAGTACCTGGGTCTATATCCTCGAGTTCAGCAGTACGTGTGTGGGCCTCGCTCAAGCCCCCATTGACCAGGGCACTGAACTGTGGTGAAGTGGCTGCGATGGCTTTCGAGTGCAACACAAAAGTCTTGCGTTCCTTCCCGACAATGAATGTGAATAAGTCTGAGTGTATAAGGCTGTCTGAGGTCAGCGATTGGCTTTCTTTGGAATGTGAGTAGTGGACGTACTCCACAAACGGAACGGAGACAGTCGCGTCAGTCATCATGCAACCTTCAGAGATGACATTTGCCCGAAGAGTAGGACCCCACGGTTGAAGTACTCATGACTCGATTTGATCCCAGGCAGCTTTTACGCGCTGGAGGCGGGGTCGTGCATCGGCGGCTTGCATGCTCCCGGCCTACTGGCCAGAGTCTGCGAGTTGCAAGATAGTCGCCCATTCACGACCGTCAGCATGTCTGTTAGATCCAAGGCTGCTGCAATCAGCTTCCGCTCAGCGCATTGAACGTCGCACAAAAGATCGATCGATGGACTGATCTCATTGCTTGAGATCACAGTGATGCTGGGGTTAGGTGCTGATTTATGCGAACGATGTTATGGGGTTCGCTCGTTTGATGCTTCCTGAGAGTCATTCAAACCTTTTGTTTTGAACGCTGCTTGATTGTCGAGTGGGCTGGAAATGTGTCGCGTGGGCTATGGTAGTTCTTGACTGACGATGTCCCAGAAGTCACCTGCAAGCTCACCGCCACCATCCATCAAAGTCCGGAACTCTGCGTGTTTTCCGAGAACCTTCATTTCGCGCGCTACATAGTTCACGACCAGCTCTCGGAGCGCATCGATGCGCCCGTCTTCGGTTCTGTCCTCGCCATTCTCGTAAGCATATCTGGCCAACTCCACGATGTCTCCAAGTCGCTCTGGATATAGTTTGAACGAAACTAGTGTCTTATGCAACTTATGTAGGGCAAGGTCTCTGAGTGGGTAGACCATCCGCATGTCTGCAAGGGTGTACAAGCGAGCGTGAGCCAGGAATATCGGTGCGAAGTCTTGCGCAGGCGAATCGTTGGGGTACGGGTCAAACCTTGTACGGAGAAGGCTGGAGGCATCCTGGCCTGGCTGAATGTACTGGCGGTTGTTGAAAGCAGACCTTTGCAGTCTGTCGAGCTTCTTCATCTTCTTGTTCGACAGTACAGGGGTTGCAGAAGGCATGTAAGCCATAGCACCGAAGTCTGAAGGAGCTGAGTTGGAATTCCAGCTACTGCCCTCTCTGTTCGAGGGCCCCAAGTTTTCCAGACCGAAAGAGTCACAAGTCACACGTTGGGACAACCCGAAGATGTTTGGACCGTTTGATCCAGTACTGGAAGTTGCTGGAATGTATGGAGAAGAAGGAACCGTATAGTCATGCCGGTATGCGTACTCCAGGAAGCGTGTGAAGGTTTCGGGATCGATGTCCACAACCTCAGCGAACCGGTCTTGAGACTCTTTCAAGCCGCCATTCACAAGCCTGTCGAAGACTGGAGATGTACCGGCGACAGCTTTCGAGTGCACGACGAAGCGCCTTTTCTCCTCTCCAACAAGGAATGTGAAGAGGTCAGATTGGATGAGGCTATGCTAGTTAGTCTTTTTGACTCGATCGCAAAACGCATACTCACTCCTCGAAGGACACATGTTCAGTTGAGTCGGTCATGGGGTCGAATCTCGTATCAATGGCTCATGTTGCGGCTGAGCGATTGACCTTATAAAGCCCAGGAGCTACTCCAAACCTCCAGCCTGGCGGAAGTGGTGCGCCGCACAAGACGGCGGGGTGCAAGACATCCATTCGTCCCATCAGCCCACCTGCCAGTTGGGTCCGCGGTTGCCCGCACACAGCCTTCAGCGTGTTTCTGAAACCTGCAGGTGCCGCATATTCTAAGCAGTAAAGCGCGCAACAGTGCGGGGCCTTGCGTGACATTCTCCACGCGTGCTTCCAAACGGACAGCACCTGCGATACATCAACAACAATATCAACTTCAGAATGACTAGTTGGTAAGAAGTTTCCTTCAGCCACCAAAGAGCAGCACGGTCTCCGTATCGCGAATGGAGGGTTGGGCGTTGAAGATCAACGGTGCGGGTGCCGTTGGCGCGATCGCCAAGCGCGAGGAACGGTTGCTGCAACCGGTCGCGGTGTCCCTCAAAACCGGGTTTCCTCAACGCGTTTCTCGCTGCGTCATGGCACCAGCGCCAAACTGCGTCCCAGATCCCAACAGCATGATGATCCTACGGGAAAAGATGCAAGGGCTCCCATGCACACTGGCAAATTGTTGGTGGAGGAGCCTTGCTGAGGGGTCTGGAGCCCGCGAACGATGAGTGCCCTGTACGTCACTCCCAGGCAAGCTGTAAAGATGTAATGTAGGTAGCGCTTTCCTTTTTTCCTGCTGCTCTAGCTCGCGCCTTCTACAATACTGTTTGCATTCGTACCTCTTTCCATACCAATCTGAAGACATTTGTCAAGACGGCGCCGCAAATCCCATCTCGACGCGCGCTTGCTGGTCTCGCAGTCGTCACTGTACTTTCGACGATCGAGAAGCGGCGTAAGCAGCAAGAAGAACGCAAAGTACAAGAGAAACCGCCGATTGAAGTCGAAGACATGTCAGGCGAACTACAAACTATTCCTGCGCGCCATGGCGTTGCAACATTCGTACCGCGCGGCCGCACTGTCAAAGTCATCAACACATATGGCAAGCAAGTCGTCAGTATGTGGGCATTCACACTAGGCGCCCCACCTGAGGATGATGACGAAGATGGCCCTGGCGCAGAGCAGATCGAGAAGGAAGCGAAGGATCTGCAGGAAGCTGCTGAGAAAGAAGAGGGTCAAGGCGAGAAGCAGGAAGACAAGCCAGCAAAAGAAGACTCAGGCGAGCAGAAAGCGGAAGCTCAGACCGAGGAGAAGAAGGAGCAACCGGAGGCTAACAAGGAAGAAGGCTCGAAGGAAGAACACGAAGACCTTCCCGAGCAGGCCTCCGAGACACCAAACCACGAGAAGTCGAATGAGAACGCAGCAGAGTCTACCGAGACAGCAGCAAAGCAGCCCTCCAAGCGTACATGGGCGTCATACTTACCATCGATTCCATATCGCTCAAAGGGCAAGGGCAAGAGCGATGAAGCAGAGAAGGCTGAACCTGGAGCCGAACAAGAACCTAGCCCAGAGGAGGAAAAGGCGCAGAACGAAGCCAACACCAAGAAATGGTCATCGTACCTCCCGACTGGCAAAGGCTTCTCGAGCTATATTCCCAATGTAGAAGTCCCTAGCAAGGAGGGCGTTGTCAGCGCTTTCAAGTCGAGCCACTACCGCGACCCAAACAAGAGCTATGCTGAGCAGCTGTACGACTTCTCGAAGACGCCTGTAGGCGCGGGCACCATCGCTGGTAAGTATCAATCAACTCATGCTTCCTAGCCTTATGCTGACATGACTCCAGCTGCGACCGGCTCAGGCTACGCGTCCTCCGTCTATGCCGCCTACAGCGCATACACCTCGACCCACCCCTCGAAAGACGACCGTCCGCCTATGGAATACCTCTCGCTCCCTCACACACGTGCATCGTCTTACAAGCTCGTTCCTGAGGTTGACGATACGCTCTTGACAAACTTGCGCAACCCCATCATGACACTTGTGGAGGATAACTCACCTGGCGCGCATGACACTTTAACTGCGGCATGTGACGCAAATCTATATGCGTCACTTGGTGTCGATAAGCCCGCTGAGCACGGCAGTTGTGCCGAAAACCTTGTCCTTGCGCTGAAGGAGTTGAACGAGAACGCAGGTCTGAAGGGTGCAAAGGCAGTCGGTGCGGACATCAGTGTCAACATCGCGCCCACACCTCTGCACTTGTTCATGGTCACACCCGTTGAGCTTGCCTCGGACGTGAAAACAGCTGAGGCCGGTGCCAAGGGCGCGAAGCTCTCGGTTGAGGAGCCGAAGGGCAAGAAGAGGTGCTTCGTTCGCTTCAGGGCTGAACGTGATGTTGTCGTAGTTTTCAGCGCTTGCCCGAACGATGTTGGACCTCAGAACGGCGGACGATGCATGGCTGCCAATTTTATGGTGGAAGATGCGGAGGCGGATGACAACGCATCGATCAAGAGTGGAAAGAGTGGCAAGAAGACGCCGCCGAAGAAGCTCAACGCGGCGGGCAAGAAGGACGAGAGCAAAGAGGCGACCGAGAAGGTGGAGGAAAAGTCCAAAGAGCCTAAGGAAACCACCGAGAAAGCAAAACCCAGGAAGCTCAACGCTCCGAATGAGAAGGGTGAAGACAAGCGTGCGGAGAGGGGAACACCTCAGACAGAACAGTCGAAGGCCGATGAACCAGAGGAGGAGTGTACACCTAAGCCTACAAAAGGCAAGAAGGAAGAGTCTTCACCTTCGAAGTCCGAGGACAAGATGGACGACAAGGCTAGTGAGAAGGGCAGCGATGCGCCATCTGAAAATTCACCGAAGCCGAAGAAGAAGCCGAAGAAGCTGCAGGTACGCTCGAAGCAGTAGAGCTCTATCGTATATGGTACGTGTACTTAATATATTGTAATCGCACTCTGTTTTCTCTCTGGATGATCAGACACCTGTGCAAGCGTGTAGTCTACGAACCAGTCACCAGCGCTGCATGTCTCCATCGTGACATGACTATCGTCAACGTCTACATGGAAAGGTGTACACACAGATAGTAACGTTGAGCCAGCTTTAACCTAGACATACTTCAAAGATGCTGGTATATTTCTTATGATCTTCTAAATCTTCTGATGACTACAACTTTTTGCAAGAGTACCTCACTAAATAGTGAAGATCTCACCGGACATCGCTCCCCCTACGTGACAGCGGAAGCGCTGCACATCAACAGCCGACTCGGCTCAAGCGATCCGCGATTGCGCTTTTGCTCTTGTCGTCAGCTCTGATGGAGTTGTTGCTTTGAGGCAAAGATATGACACTCCATCAGACCGGACATTTTGTGTTGATTTCGCCGACAGCACTGCGTGTACTGCATAGGTGCAACATAAGGTAGAGTGTATGAAAGAGAATGATCGAAGTGTTATCGGTGAAAAAGAGTACTAGCGGCAAGGCTGGGCAGACATAGGTGATCGGATAATGACCAGACCACCACGACGATGAGCGTACGCTAATCCGAGCCTCGCTTACCAAGAAGGGAGGTCGGTGGTCGGCTGAAAACGAGGCTCATGATCATCTCAGCCCAGGAGAAGTCGGCCTGGAGCCTCTGGAAGTGCAAACTTTAGGGGCCATGCAAGCAAGTTCTGAGGTGGAGCCCAAAACCGCGTTTACGGTCCACAGGCACTGGCCTACTGTCACTTCCAGCACTGCATCATGCAGCGCTGGGCTCCCCTGTAGCAGTCACGAACGCCGTGCGTCGTGCCGACTGTTGCTGGCCGCTGGAAGGCTGTGTTTGGAAATACTTTCAGCGCTGCATCGTACAGTGCTAGGGACCCCTGTTGCTATCAGGAAGCTTGCGAACTTGTCGCTGAACAGTAGACGCTGAGACGCTGTAATAGGAATCGGGACTGCTCCCAGCGCCCGACCCTTGTACGACCAGGATGTGCGCGAACGTCGTGCCGACTGCCCAGGCTCGTGTCAGGGCTGTCACTGGCCGCTGAGACGCCGTAATAGGAAACGGGAATGCTCCCAGTTTCCCCCAACTCCACTAATTAACTCCAGCAAGTGAAGGAGCTAAACCTCTTTGGTGCAGCCCGCGGAACTTGTAGAAATCCACTTGGAGAGACCACACGCGCGTTCCGTAAATTCAAGAGAGGCGCAAGAAAGCAAAGAAAAGAAAGGATGAAGTATAAAGCAGGTTGTCTCGACGCCTTGAGAGTGACTTTCACTGCACCCAGACCCTTGATCCGTCTCCAAGTCAAATTCCAAGATTCCTTCCCCTGTCAACATGAGCAAGTCCACAGCTGTCCAGAACCCGAGACCTACACCCGTACAATTACACACACAGCCCTCTCACGATAAGCAACCAGTCAATATAGCTTCTCCTGAAGCATTGTCTCAGAGACCTTACACTGACTTGATCGCGTGCAATGGTACGTCCCTGCTCGTCTGTTTCCAAGGTCACGATTGACGTGTGAAGGTGACTTTGCGATACCGATAGTTATATTTGGGAAGACAAGTCGATCTAGCTCAGTAGAAGTACATGTCGAGTGTGGTGCGGGAGTCCGTGATAGTCGGGGCTGATGGCAACGGGAATGGCTGTCGGCCGTTTTGGGCAGGAACCGGCTGATTGTGAGGTAGCCGACAGATGACTTTCAAAGTCACAATTGTGATATTGGCTGATTCCTCAAATCGGTTCAAGAGTGACGTGCGAGTAGAGTCCGAACTGGACTTAGTCGATGGTACGTGCAAGGCTTACCTCGAGACTCGGGCGTGAGCACGCCCCACTTCCGCCTGAGGCAGCCGCCAACCGTACGGATGAGCGATGATGTCGATTGTTGTTTCGCCAAATGCCGTGGCTACCTCTAAACGTGCATACAGCTATGTAAACGTACGCTTTGGACATGGAGTCCTAAGGTCCTTCGTACAGATGACAAGCTTACCCTGGTTGGAGACGTCAATCTCCTGCACACGTCGGATCTCCTAGAACCAGAAGGATCAGCCACTTGGTTGAGCCAGGGACGACACAATGGCGCAGGCGTCAAACCCGCACATCAGAGCAGGGTTACCTACATAGTGCTTGCATTACACGAGGGCGAAGAGGACGTTCCTAGGCAGGCGGCGCTCTCGTGCATCGGAATATCCTGGTACAGGCGTCATTTCCCTGCAGACGTAATGGATCTTGAGGTCGCAACCACCTGAGCATAAACCAAGCGCAGATTGCTGTGCCGTGGTGTCGCGTGTGGTGGAACCTCCCCTGCGGTCCGGAGCTGACAGGTGCTGGGCATGCAGTACACCGATCATCGAAAGCCAACCTTGGAGTGATAGATGGAGATGGGCACCATCTGCAGGGTAGGTCAAACGCTTCCACCCGGTTGCTGGCTGGCAAGCTTGGGCGGTCGGTGGGCTGGCAACGCTTGAGCTGGAGCCCTGTTCCATGCGCTTGCATGGCGAATCGTCTTTCACGATCGGATCACTTGTACTGCCATGTGGGTCAACGTTCTGTATGTAGTACGCGGAGCCAATGACAGGTGATGGAGCCTGGTCCGCATACCCCTGGCCCCGGGATGCGGAAAGGCTTCGTCTGCCGGGTAGGTCAAACGCTTCCGGCCAGAGAAGAGCTAGAGCTAATCAGGCAACGGCAAGGGTACGTTTCGAGATGATCGTACCCTCATAGCCACGCACTTTGATGAGGGCGCAAGAAGGCAGACGAGTACAGAAGAAAGAAGGAAGGACGTAGTGTGGGGCCATGGTGGTTACGGCAGGTATAAATCAACTTGTCCAGCATCTCCCAGAGTGTCAATTTACCGATTCACTGTGCCCGTCTTCCCCTGTGCAGTTCAAGCTTTTCGAGCCTCTTTTACAGCCACAATGTCCAAGACCGAGACGAAACAGCCCCAGGCTTCTACATCCCGGTCAAGCACCAACAATGCCAATACAAGCAACACAGACGATACAGCCAAAACGACAGCCGAGCAGTCACCCGATAAGACTTACACGGATATGATCGCGTGCAATGGTACGTTTCCAAATGGTTCCTCCCATACCGCTCGACTTACTTGTTGGAAGGTTCTTTTGATATACCCATGGCTACAAGACAGAGGAAGCGGCGTTCCAGTTCTATGGAGGTGTTCCCCGACTCAGACAAGAGGTGCTGTGCGAGCGACAGCTGCGTCTGAAAAGTATGAATGGTCAGACAGCTATACACAATCCAGTCTCTACCCCTCCTTCAAGTCTCGTTGAGGCCTTAAGCAGCCCTACGCTGTTATATACCAGCTTGATATCTGGCAATGGGGCGGTCCTCTTCAAGCTTCCCGAGCTCCTGTCGACTAACTTCTGAAAGGCTCTTTGTTCGACATACGCACGACGTGTGGAGGAAGGTATCAGTCGTCTTCGTTAGATGCAAACCTGGAATCTAAGGACGAAACGCGTCGCTTGGCGAAAGACTCCACTGCCAAAGGGCCTTGAGGACTGACGACACCAGCCCTTAAGTGTCAATGTGTGATTATAAACTGTAACGAGTATGTATACGAAGCGCTACTTTCTACTCTCTGACTATGCTTGCTTTAGGTATATAGCTATTCAAACCCTACCGAAGATCAGAGTAGCTGCTATACTACAGCGCCCTTCCCTCCAGTCCAAGTCCAACCCCAACAGGCTGCACTTCACGCTCTTCTTCATCATCCCCATCGTGCTCAGTCTCGCCGTTCTCATTTACGAAGCCGCGATTTCTCCTCCTTGACGCTTCACTAAGCAGCTGCTCCACATCACTCTCTTCACTCCCGCTCTCCCCATCGTCAGCAATCGCACGACTTCTCCTCCTCATGCCCTGAAGATCACCGATCTCGGTAGGTGGTCGCAGCTCGAACATCGAATTGGGTCTGTCATGCAATGCATACCCAAGTGGCGGAGACCTGAGATTCCGGACGCGTGCTTGTGCTTTCGGTGAGTTGAGTGCAGTGCCGGCCTTGGAAGCATTGGGGGACATGTTGGCCCACCAGCCTGTCAACCTTTGACTCAAAGACGGAGAATCAGGGACGTCACCAGCGCCATCGATGACTTTTGTATCCAAATGCGCGGGCCTCTTGCTCTTGCGCGTGAAGTTGAACCCCAGGGGAAGGTCGACGGGGCTACCAGGTCGCGTGCTATCCGTGTCATCGTCCGAGACAGGGTAGACGCCGCCGCCTTCGCCGCCGGACTTGGTGTCTTTGAGAAGGCCATGAAGATCATCCTCTGACAATATGTTCGCCATGTCTGCACCATCATGGTCTCCGCCACGGCTGCGGTACAGGCGACGGCCTTCTTGGATTTGTTTCTCGAGCTTTGCGCGGTTGGCGATGAACTTTAGCTTCGGGAAGCAGGATTGCTGACCCACGTGGATCATGCGTGCTAGTCGCTCGGGTGTCGGGTCGGATAGGATGTAGATGAAGTCGCTGGCAATGGACTTCGGCCAGATGGTGATGGTGCCACTGAAGCGCTGCAGCCAAATCTCGCTCCAGTCTTGGCCCAGCGGACGCGGCAGCAATTCCAAGTGCCGAAGCACTTTCAACCACTTAGTCAAATCGAGCTTCAGGTACTGCTCGATGGCGCTGCCGATGAAACCGCCTCGCCACCCACGGCCGCGGCGATGCGTCACGGGACGTCCGACAGATCCACGGGATGAGAAGAAGAATATGTTGATGTGGGGGTTGACCTGCGAGACGATGGAGAAGCGGACGTTAAAGTGGAGGTTCAGGGCCTTCAGAGGAATATCAGTGCGTAGCGAACCGTCCTTCCACTTGTGGCCGAAGGAGTACGGAGAGAGGGTGCCATCGCGGTCTTTCTTCATGAGTACGACTGGGTTGAGAATACCGGGAACAGCTGCTGAGGCAAGTACGGCGGACCAGATGACGCAGTCGGGCGCAGTGATGTAGTTGGCGAGGATGGTAGGCGAATGCGGGTCGGCAGGAACGCAGGAGACGTTCAGGATGCGGCCGGTCCGCTGGTAGGCCTCCTTGAATGTCATGCTGCCTCTTGTCATCCATGCGCATGCTTTGCCCCATTGCACGGCGTCGAAGCGTGCTCCGGTCTGGTACCAACGCTTCATCCAGGTGTATGTGCTGTCTTGCGAGGCCTTGATGCGGTGGGCGAGTGCTGGAACTAGAAGCTTTCTCAGCTCCTCATCTGTTCGTGTACCCAGAAGAGCGGACACAAGAGCTCCACCAGATGTTCCAGTGATGACCTCTGGAAGCAGGTTGGCGTCCAACAGCGCCTTAGCAACACCGAAGTGATAGTATGCAAATGTCGCTCCTCCACTCAAGCACAACGCCGTTCGACCAAAGTTGCTGCCGACATGCTTGAAGAGAGCACGCTTCCTCTCAGCGTCGAGTTGCTTAGTGTTGCGAAGGAAATCCATGGACGCGGCGGATTCATCGATGAAGTCTTGCACGAGGTCCTTGGTGCCGAAGTAGGTCTCGCTGTAGAGGCGCGGGTTCTCGAAGCCAACGAAGTTGTTCTTCATGCACGCTTCCATCAGCGCGCGCAAGTCCTCGACGGCCTTGTTCTTTCCCTCGATGCTCTTCGAGCCAGTGTTGCCGTTCTCGTCCGACTGTGCCCTCTGCCGCAGCTTGACCATCTGTTCGTGCACTCGGTTGACGGTCTTGCTGTCGTAGTAGGCATACTCGGGCTTCTCCTTCCAGATGTCGCTGCCGAGGTATGCATCTAGATCCTTTGCGCTCTGTATCCATTCTTCATATGTGGTTGCGTTCTGCAGCTGCTGTCGTAGCCGGTTGCGCGTGCCCCGCCATGTGACCCAGTGCTCGTACAGGTAGATGTACATGCGCGTCAGGACGTAGGCGATGCTCAGGAAGAGCAGCCAGCCCAGCACGAAGACCAGCAGCGGCCATTTCAGCAGGACGTATACGAAGCCCTCGCGTGTCTCGTCCTTGCCCCGTCGCGGCGCCGCTTTGCTCTTCTTCCGTTTCCGCACGCGCTGGTGGACGGGCCGCCAGTCGTTCTGGGCTGTGAAGTGGTGCGGTGTGTCGGGGACCCGGGTGAGGTCTTCGGTCGAGGGCGAGGTCTCGGGGGCTGCGAGAGCTTTGGCGAACTGCACGAAGTCGTCCTCGGTGACGAAGTCGTTGTCGTAGTCCGGCAGCTGCGCGATATCGAAGGCCGGAGACGAGTAGGGCTCTGGCCCGTCGCTCTCTTTCTTAACGTCGGCCATCGGTGTGAGTCGTGTGTCGCATCGTGTGTCGAATCGGTACCAAATCTGGCGGGTCGAGGGTTGAGAGCTCGAGCTACCCTGGCATGTGAGCGTTAGGGGTACGTCATTTCGGGTGCGGCAACCGTCAGCCGCATCTGCATCTCAGGGTCTCGACTCGTCTCGTCTTTCCAAGGTGTCGCGTCACGAACGCGCTGTCTCTTTCGCAGCGACAATCCCAGCGAGTGATGCTGCTTCGTCGCAGTGCGCTCAACACCGCGACCCGACCACAATGGCTGCGACGGCGCCTTCCGAGCTGTCATGCGCGACGGCGCCTCATGACACTCGCCATAGAAACTTCGTGCGATGATACCTCGGTCGCCATTGTAGAGAAGGGCGTGCACGACGGCAACACTGTCGCGAGACTGCACTTCCACAAGAAAGTCACGTCGAACAACCACGTCTTCCAAGGCGTGCATCCGCTCTTGACGCTCAAGTCGCATCAGGAGAATCTCGCGGATCTGGTAGCAGAAGCCATCGAGCATCTGCCCAGCCATGAAGGGACCCGGAGACTGCCAGACTTCGTGTCTGTGACTCGAGGCCCCGGCATGCGCTCGAATCTGATGTGTGGCCTCGACACAGCAAAGGGACTAGCAGTGGCATGGCAGGTAACTTGAGCCTCTCTGTCACTTCGCTTCAATGACTGACTGGCCCAGAAACCGCTCGTCGGCGTCCACCACATGCAAGCCCACGCCCTCACACCGCGCCTCGTCGCCGCTCTCGATACCTACAACGCCACAGTCGAATCTGCAGACCTCGAGAGCGAACCCCTCACAGACGGCGCCGGTGCCCTCATGCCCACCTTCCCCATCCTCTCCGTCCTCGCGTCCGGCGGCCATACCATCCTGATCAACTCCACATCCTTGACCTCGCACAAGATTCTCGGCAGTACCGATGACATCGCAGTCGGAGAATGCCTCGACAAGACCGCGCGCGTCATCCTGCCCACATCCGTAATGGAGGGCGCAAAGAGCACTATGTACGGCGCCCTGCTGGAGAAGTTCGCACGCCTGGACTCCGCATCTCTCGGGTCTGCGTCTGAGCTCTCCGGACTTGCAGCGAACCAATACATGGAACGCCATGGCCACGTGCACGCCTGGTACACGCCACCCTCAAACAACGAAGCCGCGATAGCGAGGAGTAGGACGGTATGGGGATGGAGCATCACACCGCCGCTCCTGACCACCGGCGGAGGGACGAAGATCCACAGCTTGACCATGAGCTTCTCGGGCCTGATGACGGCTGTCGAGCGCATTGTGCGCTTTCCCACAGACCCTTTAACAGGAAAGCTGGCCAAGGAGGAGAGAAGTGCCGAAGAGATCAGTCTGGAGGAAAGACGGGATATGGCACTAGGCGTCCAGCGCGCGGCCTTCGAACACATTGCGAGTCGCCTCGTGCTTGCCCTGGCTAGCAGTGCAGGAGCCGAGAAGAAGCCAGCCGTTGTCATGGCCGGCGGCGTGGCTTCAAATGCCTTCCTGCGCCACGTCCTCGCTAGCACCCTTGTGTTCCACGGACACGGCGACGTGGAGCTTTTCTTTCCACCACCCACGTACTGCACTGACAATGCCGCCATGATCGCCTGGACAGGCATTGAGATGTTTGAGGCGGGACATGAAGATACACTGGGCATTAGAGCGGTCAGGAAGTGGCCGTTAGACGAGCTGCTGGAGCCAAAGTACGATGACAAGATCTAAAGAGTCGGAGGTCATTGGTCGTTCGCTATGTAAGGCTATGACTATGATACCCACACCGAAGAACTCCGCAACACCTTGCTCGTAAGTCTGGGTATCTCGTCATGGTCATCGTAACGGTCGTGGAAAAAGACAAGGAACAGACAAAGTTGGCCAACTTCGAAGCACACCATAGAGGTGTGCAAATGGCCGAGAGACACAAGAAAGTACGCAAACGCAACAAATCACCGTCTTGAACGCCACAGGACAGGCTGCACGCCATTCAGACAGTGAGTTTCGAGTTGTTGGGCTCCAAAGCGTCCATGAACGACAGCTCGGTGGCAATGCTGCCCTTCTTCCTAGTCTCGTCCGGAATCGACTGAGCGGTCGACTGTCTGAACAACTTCGCCCTGGCTTCATCGTAAGCACACTTGCATTCGTCCCAAGAAGCGTGCGCATAGATGACCGCGTTCCAAAAGCCTTGGGTCGGCAGAACAAGTGCTGAGATGAAGTTGAGGGCGTAACTTGGATGGTCCGGATGAGCAAGCTGGTACAGGCGGTTGATGCTCGACGGGACCCAGACTACGACGAGGGCGACGCACAGCAGGAGAGCGGACTTGAAGTAACGAAACGCTTCTGTTGTCTCTTTGCGTCGTTGGATGTGGGCGGCATGCTCGGCCGGGCGGAAGACAGGCACTTGAGGTGATGGGAGAGTTGCGTAGTCGCCTGATGCCAGAGGTGCTGCGTATGCAGTGGCCCTGTACTTGCCGATGAGCAGCGGGTTGTGGTGGCGGACGGGGCTGTTTGGGTTCAGCGGGACGAGAAGACCGTGGCGGCCAGGCGTCGTTGGTGAGGTCGGCGTGGAAGAGCGAGTTGTACTCGATGCGCGCATGGGTCGAGGTGGAGGACTGCGAGCACTAAGGGCGGGTGTCAGCCAATTGATGTCCCTCGAAGGCGTAGTGGATCGAGACCAAGAATCGTTGGCGTGTGAGATGTCCGTCGTGACCATGATATGATCCTTGGGGTCCACGAAAGGATCCTCCAGCGGGGCAGGAGTCACTTGCGCGAAACGCTGTTCAGACTCTTTCCTACACCTGCGCATCTCCATCTTTGCCCTGTAGATCTTGAGGCCGACCCAAGTATGTATGGTCATGGTCGCAATAGCTAGGATCCTGTGGAAGTCAGGGAAGGCTTCTCTTGTGAGGGAAGGTCCATACCACATGGGCGCATAGAAGAAGGCAATGCGCATCCAGTCAAACTCTTTGCGTACCCAGCACCATAGCTATGTCACTTGTCAGTATCAACCGCAGCTTTGAAGCGCTCCAGACTCACAATAGCCGAGCCCATGATGCTATGGCTGCTCAATTGGTCGTGTATGAGGTAGGCAATGGAAATCGTGGCAGGGGTGCCATAGGCAATCAGACCATACCACCTCTCGTAGTCCGGGATCTTACTACCATCAAAGCGCTTGACCTTGAAGATAAGCCCGACGTTCAGAGCCATACAGAAGACCTGTCAATGTCAGCGAGAGGCTTCCTGCGCCTTTATGGGTATCTACCCAGAACGGGTCTGCCAGCATGAAACATTGAATGAGGAAGGACTGGGCCTGGCAAAGCGTAGATGCACCCAACGAGCCGGTCGGTACAGCAGAGACTGATACGAGTGTCGCAGCGTTGGTGATGATGTTGCCCCAGGTAGCGTAGAATATGAGTCGAGTTGTGGGGCGTCGAATGTAAGGAAGGTACAAGTAGCTGCTGATGATGAAGAGTGACCCCAGAATGGAAACGACCGACGAAGTGCGCGTCGCAACCTCAACGCCGCGGAGCTGCCCACCTGTGAGCGCAACCATTGCATCAAAGAAGACAGCGAAAGTTCGGAGGCAATGAGCGAGAGGATCGAGGTATCCAAGAAGAGAAAGTGAGAGCTGTTCGAGAATCAATGTGTTGTGGCAGCCATAGCACGTAGACAGATTGAGAAGGTGGTTGCTCTGGTCGAGCAGTCGAGGTGAAGCCCAGTGCTGGAGAGCAAGAGCATAGCTGCCAAGACCTTGCGTACGGTCATTGAACTGAGAAGCGTCCGAGGCCGGAGTGTGAGTGAAAGTCCAGTGGGCGATGAGATGCGCGCGGAGTTTTCCTCACGACATGTAGGTGAAAGACGGGAACAAGGAGGTACGAGGGCGCGCGGCCAAGCTAATGGATGTCGAGTGGAAGGAGACACAGAGGGCCAAAAATTCCGCATTGTCAGGCTTGTTTTTAGAGTCTGCAACAAAAGCTTTGGCTTTGGCGATAGTCTCAAACCGCTGGATAGCTGAAGCGGGTAGGTGTATGGCAGCTTTCTGAGCCGTACGTTCGTTCGTGTAGAAAGCCGCCTTGTTTTCGTAGGCTACTCTCCATGCCGGTACGTTGGATTGTGGTCGTGGTGTCCTCCTGCACTTTGCTCTGCGTTTGTGGCTGGATGGGGTTTGTCCACTCAGCTAATCTGCTCAACTCTGGAATGGCAGGAGATGATAGAACACCACAAACAGAAGCTATCCAAAGGTGACAAGAAGTAGATTCGCGCTGCGCGTCGAACCCGAAGACGCGTATCCTTGTCGTATGGAAAGCACGTTGAGCGAGCCGTGCCGCAAAAGCAATGTGGGACTGGGTGGCACAGGTGGCTGAAAACAGCATATCGGCGGACCGAACGTTACAGTAATCTTCTGTGAGGTAAAGACTAGTGCTGAATGTCTCCTATGGTAGTGAATGCCTGATGATCTTTAAGACTCCCTCCAAGTGCGGAGTAGAATGTAGCGCGAGGCTTACTCTCCGTTGAATTCTGTTCGATTGACTCGCGACTGCATATATCAATGCACATCCAGTTCTCCGATCTCTACTAGAGCAGCACGATCGCTAGACTCGTCTCCCTCAGTTTTCCTCTTCTTTCCGCCTGCTTTTGACCTTCCATGGCCCAGCCAACCTTGCTTCGCAGTGATGGGCTGCAGGAAGCCGTCGATGTGGACTCCTCCATGCGTTCTCTCTTCGTTGTCTGAGTCATTGGTGCGTGGATCGTAACCGTGCTGTCTCATGCAATGCTCAATGACGCGGTATGCCATCCTGAAATCCTTGTGGTGCCCATAGCAGTCAGGATGTGGGCAGCGTATCGCGCCGGCCTGGTAGTAGGGTCGTTTCTCAGGGCGAGGTGCACTGAAAGGCAGACCGCTCGGCAGTGGAATGGTAGACGGTGTGTACTGCACGGGACTGGCGAGAGGTTTCGCAGCGAGGTCCTCTGCGAAAGGCCTGAAGGACATGTTCTCTCCAAACAGAGCTGAGCAGCGTTTCGCGGTGCGGGCGAGGGCATTCTGATCCCATCCTTTCACAGCTGCGATGCCGAGAACCTCGCTCCAGTCCATAAGACCAGCTCTGGACCAGTCCCGAGTGTTGGCTGAATCCTCGCCTTCCGCCGTGCTTGCTGACCTGCTCCGTTTTCGACGTTTTGTATCGCCACGAGATGCGTCCGAGTCGAGAGCATCATCTTCGCCAAATTGTGCACCGTAATCGGAGGCAGATTCGCTGTCGTCAGGCTGTACTGCGGCATTGGAAGGCTTCTTCGGCGACTTTGGAGCACGACTCGCACGACTCGAAGGACGAGATGATTGGCGAGTGATTGGCTTGCTTCGAGATGTGCTCTTTGCACGAGACTGGGGTATTGATTGGCCTTCTGGCTCGGTCGTTTCTGCGTCTGTAGTGAATTCGCTTTGAGAAGACCCATCTCCAAACCCACTGCGGCCAAAATGGTTCAGTCGCGTTCGACGCAGGGCAAGGGCGACATCGTCCAGCTTGGTGAGCATAGAAGCAATCGTTGGCCGTAGGATTCTTTCTGCCTTGGCGTCATCTGCGATAACGACTGGGTTGGTGTCCTTCTCCACACGAGGCTTTCGTCCACGCTTTTTCCTACGCTCTTTAGTTGTCTTGTCATCGCCATCCTCAAGCTCGTTCCCTCTGGCGTCCTTCATCTCAACGTCGGTGTGCACGCTCTGTGACCTCGATCTCGAAGGTGGTCGCTCCGTTGCGCCGCGGTGGCCATCTTCTTGCCATGGCTTTGCATTCCAACTGCCCTTTGCCAACCGTAGGAACGTGCCAAGCAGCTCGTCCTTGAGCTCTTCTCCGGGATCTTGAGTTCCATTGCCACCAATGACCCACTCGTCCTTCTCTGGTGCAACTGCGGCCCTTCTGAATCCATTCGCGAGAGTGTAGAACGAAGCCGGAGGGACTGGCCATGCCGTCCAATCTTTCGCAGGGACTAGCTCTATTTGCACTTGCCGCACCGCATCTGTATATTGTAGCTCTTTGCCCTGCTTCAGCCAAGCATCTTTATTTTGCCAATTATTCAGGGTCGAGAGCTCTGGAGCGGGTTTGAGCACACGTCGCTTAAGTGCGTGCGCATTGTACAGGTGGGCGGCAAGATCGATGTCTTCGATCTGTTGCAATGACTCGGTGAGTTGGCGATCGTCTGCAGTGTATCCTTTCCACGTCTGCGGCGGCCCTTTGAAGCGGTTGGGTCGTTCTGGTACCTCGTTGTCGGACTTTTCGCTGTCTGCATCGTTGTCGGTTACATTATGAGTGGCTTCTTCTGCTGCCGACTGTAACCCAGCATGTTGCGCGCTTGGAGGGCTTTGCAGAGGCACCTCTGCGATGGGTGATGGCGGATTGTCTGTAATAGATTCGTACTCGGATTCCGTGGGCGGTGCGCTGCTGTCACCACCAAACAACGACATCTGGATTGTCGTAGAGGTCAAATGTGTGCGGTCGTCTTGTGTGCGTTGTGCGACTTCGTTCGTCCATCGCGTGGTGAAGGTCAAAGTGAACCGAGAAAGTTTCGCGTGGGGTCTTCCAAGGTTCACGAAATCGCGTGCGCACGTGCCGAACTTTCATTGTTATAAGCTTTTGCTCCACTCGTCTTTCTCCACAAGGTCCAGATCATCGAAAAACAGGGTCTGGAGTCTCAAGAGCCGTCAACATGTCTTCCGTGAACGTCAAATCCTGCGGAAATGAGATACTGCTCCGTGGAGGTTAAGATTGCCGCTGTTAGCGCAGCTACGTCATTGGCCTGGTCTTTTCGTCCACGCGGCACACTTCAGCTTGGTTGTTTGGCACTTGATCAAGAACATCACCTTGGCAGCTGCTGTCCCTGTACCGCTCGTAACGACATGCCTCGATGCTTCCTCGCCTTGAGGCTTCCCGCACGCACACAGCATGAACGACCCGGGCCTTGATAAGTCTGCAACACAGGCCGCCGAAGATGTGGAAGCAAACAACACTCAATATGCTCAAGATAAGGAGCAGGCTGAAGCAGAAGAGCAAGAATTTCTAAAACCAGGGTAAGCAACATTCCACCCAGTCTCTTCCAAGTCCACTGATCTCTCTAGTCGATGGTGGTTTGCTTCTACAGCATGCCCTCTAATAGCAGGCACCTTTGGCCCCATGGCGAACGCGTTCAGTATTTGCGCACTACCCAACAAATGGAGAGTGTACATACCGGCAGGAACAGACGAGGGCCATGGTATTGTCGTTGAGGATCCGAAGTGGTTGGTCGCCGTGAACTCCGTATCTCTGGTCTTCGCTCTCGTCGCCAACATGTTCCTGCTGCTGAACATGGCAAGGCGCGTGTCTTTCGCAGTAGCCCAGCCGATCACCGTAGTGGGGTTCTACACAGCGTCTTTGCTGCTTATGGCCCTCGTCGGAGTGGCATCATCGTCCGTCTTTCGTCTAGCGCCTCGAGAAGAACATGCTCTTAGCCAGGCGTACTATTACGGAATGATCGCGTCCGGTCTCTACTTTATCATCGCGACTCTGATGGTATTCACGATCTACGGTGCATATCAAGGTCGCTATCCGAAGGAGTTCAGACTGTCGCCAAGCCAACGAACTCTAATGTTGCAGACCATTGGCTTCATGTTCTACCTTCTGCTGGGCGCTCTCATGTTTGCAGAGGTTGAAGGCTGGAACTTTCTGGACGGTGTCTTCTACGCAGACTTCACCCTGCTTACAGTCGGTATTGGAGGCGAATTTGTTCCCATGACCCACACTGGCCGCTCATTGCTGTTTCCGTACGCCATTGGTGGGCTTGTCACAGTGGGTCTGGTCATCGGCTCAATTCGATCTCTCATTCTCGAGCACGGAAAGCAAAAGATGGCTGCTCGATTCACCGAAATCAAGAGAGAAAGGGTCTTAGCCTCGTATAACGACAAAACGAGGACGATCAAGCTTGGCTGGTTTTCAAGGATGGAATACTTCCAGAAGGGCTTGTCTGAAACTCAGAAGCGAGAACAAGAGTTTTGTGTCATGCGCAAGATCCAAGAGATCTCAGAGAGGGACCGGCGATACACGTCATTGGCCATATCGACGACAGCCGCGTTGCTGCTGTGGTTTCTTGGTGCGCTGGTCTTCAAATACGCAGAAAAACCACAGGGCTGGACCTACTTTGGCAGTATGTACTTCGCGTACACCTCACTGTTGACGATTGGTTACGGTGATCTAGTCCCACAGTCGAATGCCGGGAAAGCGTTTTTCGTGTTCTGGAGCTTGTTGGCTGTGCCGACCCTGACAATTTTGATCAGCAACATGGGCGACACCATCATCAAAGAATTTAAGGACTTCACTATTTGGGTTGGTTCACTCACGCTGCTCCCAGATGAGGAAGGCCTCATGTCCACACTGAAGATCGGCACGAAGCGCATGAAGAAGGTCTACAAGGAAGAGTCTCAAGACGCAGATCCTGGCGCCTCGTTGCGGCACATGATGGACCGACTACGCAACCACATGGAAGAGGAAGAGCTCGGACTTGCAGAAGAGGCCGGGGAGCACGGCGACAAGCTTATGCGAGATATTCACTTCTACCATTTCGTCCTCTCGAAAGAGATCCGGCAGCTGATGAAAGACGTTGATGCCTCACCTCCAAGGCAGTACAGTTACTCTGAGTGGGCGTACTACCTGCGCCTTCTAGGCCAAGATGAAGATGACGCTTCCAGCCATCGACGAGCGCGCGTCCACCACAAGCACAACAACAACTCAACGCCCGATCTCGGCACTGCTGATGACGGTGACGAGCAAGCGTGGAGCTGGCTGGGGATCCGAAGCGCACTGATGGGAAACTCGACCGAAGCGCAGTGGCTTCTGCGGCGGTTATCCGCGAAGCTTGAAATGGAGATGCGGAAGATGAGCAACCCGGACCCCAAGAAGAGGAGGGCACCGCCGCCGATATCGATGGACGAGCTGAAGCACGGCAAGAAAGACGCAGACGAGAACGGTAATGCTGGTGAATCTTCGGGACGCACATTTGACTCTGCCGAAGCTAGGAGACGAGGGCGCAAGGGTGTCGATCCGTGAAGAGGCAAACGCGCCATAGTCACATAGACATACAATAATACGGACCATACCTGTGAGCCTCATTACAACTCCACCGACTCTGCGGCCACAATTCCCGTGCGCAATGGCATCAGCACTCTCCCACGAGCCAGATGAGATCCCAGTGATATGGCTCCTCGCACCAGAAGCTCTCCAGCCCCCGTCCGACCCCATCCGCCCAATCCCGACCGCCGTTGGCGCAACACTCGCGACACTGATCTTTCTCGCTCTTATCATCCTCTACAACAAGAAGCCTAAAGCGACCAGCGAAGAGCACAAGAGTATCGAGCTCGAGAACCTCAAAGCCAGCATTCGCGTGATTCGCCTAGCATCAGCTGTGCAACCAAGTACCGTGTCTTTGTCCTCACAACCAGCACGTACACCTCCGCCACAACGAGCGTGTGCACCGCCGCCACATCCAGCGTGCTCACCACCGCAGTCGCAAATTAAGAGTGGAAGTGACACAATCAGTGAACCTCCCATAACAGTAAAGACCTATCACGAAGCTCTAGAAGGTATTTGCGATGCCTCCTACAACTCGAATACCGGAAGGCTTTCATTGATATCTACCAAAACCACCAGTTACAACTTCTTGCCTAGCCCCACTACACACGACAGCAACGAAGCCAACCGTCGCGTAGATCATCACGTCTTTAGACCAGCAAGCTCAGATTACTCTGTTTCGATAGGTCCCACGCCATTGCTGAGTCGCCACGGTTCAGTCCGTAACAGAGAGGTCAATGGAGCTTGGACACGCTTGCGTCTAGGATCAGAGTACGATGAAGACCGTATCTTCGTACCGAGCGAAGCCAACCTCCAGTTGGGAAAGGGAAAGGTGATGTAAGGTGGCAGTAGTGGAGCAGAGCGGACTGAGAACAGGACGCGTTTGTTTGAGGGGTATATGTACAATCCAATACCAAGTTCTGCGAGTCCCGTTCGTCTTCACTGCCGTGCGACCGCATTTGGTACCTCTCCTTACTGAAAATAAATCTAGCCAGGACAAAAGATAGCTCTCAGCACAAAACCGGGGAGCCAACAACACGGGTAGTAGATGTGACCATCGAAGGCCCCGCGCTTCTGTCGCGGCGTTTCATCCTTGTGATCGTC
This sequence comes from Didymella keratinophila, assembly GCA_011058865.1. Taxonomy (NCBI): domain Eukaryota; kingdom Fungi; phylum Ascomycota; class Dothideomycetes; order Pleosporales; family Didymellaceae; genus Didymella; species Didymella keratinophila. The sequence goes on from SWKW01000180.1 coordinate 38,011, forward strand.
GCTGCTCAATGTGCTCGAGTAAGACGTCGACCCGGATGTGGCCGAAGAATGAAAAGAGTTGCTACTGCCAGACTACGATGAGCCAGACTCGACGCTAGGCCCGCTACGGTAGCTGCGGTCGTACGAACGATGGCCATCGTGACCGAGGTGGAAGGCAGGCATAGGCTCTGATGCAGTGGCAGAATCGGTCTGGTTGTGGAGGGCCACGTTATGGTGAGGCCCATGCTTCGCGGTGCGGATGCGCGATGCAAAGTCCATCTCGTCAGAGGTTCCGTCGGTTGCGCCATGGCCACGAGCTACGCTGTCAGTGTGCTGGCCTGTATGTAAGGTGGCGATCTGACGTACTTGTGTGGACACGATCATCGTACTGAGTGGATGAGCCTCCATTTTCGTAGTAGAGTTCTTGACGGCCGTCGCCATCGGCTCCCGGGTTGGCAGATTCGTACTCGAGGAATTTGAGCAGACGGTAGAGGCCCACAGCGAGCAGGGCGCCGAGAAGAGGACCAACCCAGTAAATCCAGTGGTAGCCATCGAAGCGCTTCGTGGCAACGTCAGGTCCAAATGATCGTGCAGGGTTTAAGGAGCCGCCCGTGTAGAGGACACCTACAGGAGTCAGTTTCGAGAAACGCAGAGGAAACGGACAGAATACTCACCGGCCAGCTCAGCAACGAACAGCGCTAGACCAATGCCAATAGGGGCGACAAAAGTAGAGCGGTGCTTCTCTGCAGCCAGCATGAAGATGGCAAAGGTGAGCATGGCGGTCAAGAACATCTCAATAAAGACACCGCGGCTGATCGAGGTACCAGCGCCAAGCCGAGTGCGAACAGCCAAAGGACCTGGAAAGGTGGCAGAAACGACTCCAGCGGCAGCCATGGCACCCAGCAGCTGTGCAAGGATGAGGAGTGCAGCCTTGACCAAAGGTACAGCACCAATGAGAGCCATCGCAACTGTGACCTGCATATCTTTATCAGCTTTTTGCAATGCAACAGCTACGAGACAGCAGGAATCGTTCCAGACACAGTAAAAGGAGTAAACTCACAGCCGGGTTGAAGAGCCCTCCACTGACGCGGAAAAAGACCCAGACATTGACGGCGAGGGAGAATCCAAAGGCCAACGAAATGTACATCAGGGACTGAATGTCCATCGCCCGGTTACCGAGGAGGTTGTTGGCGGTCTGTGTTGCTGCAAATGCGAAGAAGAGGAACAAGAACGTGCCGATGAACTCGCCCAGGAAGGAGATGAGCAGATGGCGAATCCTGTTTGGTAGCCATCCAAGAGCTCGTGCCTCTCCAGGGCGATTTGGGTCCTCAGTGTATGTTGGCTTCATCTTGGCCATAACCTCGAAGTGTGTAGGGAGTTAGGAGGTGTCGCCGTGCGTTGTTCATAACTGCAGCTCTCGCGGTCGATACCAAAGGCGATGAGAAGGTGGTGCCGAAAGCGTATGGAACAGTCGCTGCTCGTGAGGTAAGACAAGTGATGCGCAATAGGTAGGAGGCCAAGGCAAGACACGAGGCGGGTAAGACTAGGACAAAGATAGGAATACCAGGAAAGTGTACAAGAGAGAGGGAATGTAAGAGATGGGTTGTGTTGTGAAGACGTGATGAGGGTCAAAGAGGGGAGAAGGGCTACACTGTCAAATGAGCTGATGACAACGCTGGTGCATGTGGAAGTCACGTCGAGATCAAGCACGCTGCGATCCATGGACGGTGCTCGATTCTGGCAGCTGCGAGGCCCGTCACACGTGCTGGCTTCCAACGCAGGCCGTCTCGAGGCTCAACTGCATGTCGCTGCAGAATCTGACAATGGTTCCTCGAAATCCGCTACTCTCAACTAGTCTGTTGTTCGCGCAGTTGCGTCCGCGACATATGCAGAGGCTCGTATGATGTCCTTCCCATTGCACTGGTGTGAAGAGGCATTTGAACATACACAGCTGGTCGATCCTCGTTCGCGGTGACATGGTACGATAGTCCAGCACGCGTTCAGCAGCCCAAAACTCTGTTTCGCGGTGGTGTTTCATCTGCAATTTGGCGAGATGAAGACAAGAGCCTTGTAATGAACGAATACAGAACGAGCGTCCTGGGTAGGGCTGAACTGGGCAAGTCTTCGCTTGGCTCTAGCGGCGGCGCCGGTTCCTTGCTCTGGATAACGCGGAAGTCTCACGAGGGTCCCGCGGCGAAGTGTGCACGACAGGCCGTTGTTTGCTTGGCCGGCTATTAGTCCCTTCTCGCACGTCCTTGCATTGCAGCAGTATTCCTACTTGGTACCCTACGACATATAACGCGCGTTTTGTACCTGTTCTCGCGTTGTTGCGCTGTCACCTCATCCCACCCGAACCAGCGAATCCGCGCCTTCCCCGCCCGCGTCACAGAGCCTCGTCGTCGTCATACAACGCTATCACGAGCCGCTGAGACAGCGCCTCTGCAGACAACGCCGGATGTTGTGAACTACCACAGAGCCCAGCATACCTTGCTGCTCTGCGCCGAAACCTCTCCCCACCTTCCACTGCATTCTTGCCGCACGTCGCCAGCATGCCCCGCCCGCTGCGGCTCCTCCTCTCGTTGACCACGAGCTTGCTCGCCGTCACACTCCTCCTCTATGTTACACTGGGCGACCGGGACGAACAGAAGTTTGAAGGCGTGTCGCGTGCGCCGCAACAATCCGGCGTCAAAGCCCTCTTCTCCTTCGCCTCGCCCGGCTCGCTCTTCCCTCCGTCCGCCATCATAAGCCTCACTGATGACAACTCAACGTTCTTCCTCGCGCGGCCCGCAGACTTTGGGCCAGCGCTGCCTAGCGATGGGCTGAGCGGTCCTCTGTGGATTGGCAGTGGCTTCGGTGAGGACGCGCTGACCCGCGGCGGCGAGCTCGGCTGCAGCGACATCCCTGGCTGGGATGGTGGCAGTGAGCTGTTCCCTCGTGCGCTAAAGACTGCCTCTCCTATCAAGAGCAGGAGAACCGGTCCCTTAGCCGAGAAGAAGGACAAAGCGAGGAGAGCGTCTACAGGGGAAGGCGATACACTGCCCTCGAACGACGGCACCGACGATCACCTACACCAAGCCCTCAAGCAGGGCACGCGACACTCATCCGATCACGCGGATATTCAGTCCCTCCAAGAAACCGCCGAGATCTCAGGAAAGGTGGTCCTGCTCCAGCGAGGAGGCTGTGGATTCCTAGCCAAGGTAGAATGGGCACAAAGGCGAGGAGCTGTCGCCGTCGTCGTAGGCGACAATGTGCGCGGCGGAGCTCTGATCAGGATGTACGCTAGGGGCGACACATCCAACGTTACTATCCCGTCTGTCTTCACCTCACACACCACTGCGCACCTGCTGTCGTCTCTTCTGCCTTCAGGCAGGACCTTGGCCGGCACCGTCCCGCAGCAGAAGAACAGTCCCACCCCGTCCGAAACTACACTTCAGGCTACCTCTACGCCGTCCGTTGGGAGCCAGCATGGACCGCTTGCGTTTGTAAAGGACAGGCCCGATAAGCACAGCTGGCTACACTCGCTGTTGACCACACTTGGTCTCGTCAGCACGAAGCAAGAGCCAACTGACAATTTCAGGATTGGCGAAGATGACTGGCGCGACCCCAAATTCCGCAACCTACCTACAACTACTCTGCCTCCTCCGAACACCCCTACAAGTACGCCACCGTCTTCTACGATCAGCAGCAGCCGTCATCGAGCCGAGACGAAGTACACATCACCCAACAACGAACACAAGGCAAGCTGGCGCTCCTGGTGGAGGGTGAGGCGTAGGAGTGTCACATCCATCACCAGCGCTCATAGCCGGGAGATTGACAATCTGCCGGGCGAGACGCAACCCCACGAGGGTCTTTGGGTGACCCTCACACCCACGAATGTGTCGTCAAGTCCCTTCTTCGACACTCTATTGGTTTTGGTAGTCAGTCCACTTGTCACGCTCTCTGTTGTATACGCTTTGCTGCTCCTTCGGTCTCGCATAAGACGCCGACGCTGGAGAGCGCCCAAGTCTGTGGTTGAGCGTCTTCCTGTTCGGACCTATCACACTATTAGCGACTCGTCCTCGTCACCATCTGCTACACCAGAAGCAGCGACTCCTACTACGCCATTGCTACAGAGGACGCCGTCACGACCAACGACATCAACATCTCCCTCAGCTTCACCAGATGAGCCTGATGCACCGGCGACGTCGTCTTCTGTTCAACGGACAGCCCGTGAGAGGGAGGAAGAGAAACGCGAGACTGGTCTGGCTGAATGGAGACGTCGTTACGGTGGGCGGCAGAAGGAATGTGTGGTCTGCCTTGAGGAGTATGTGGACGGTGTCAGCCAAGTCATGAGCCTTCCATGTGGTCACGAGTTCCACGTGGATTGCATGTAAGTACTTTATCTCTCCTCAGCTGGCTTCTATGCTAACAGTCTAGTACACCTTGGCTTGTGACTCGCAGGCGGACATGTCCCATCTGCAAAGGTGACGTGGTGAGGTCACTGTCGCAAGCGTACACAGATCTTCCAAGCGCTTCACCGCCAGCTCCTCGGCTCGCCGACGACGAACACGTTGTAGATGCTTTGCAGATCCAAGCTGCTGAGACTCGCAACGATTCCCCATCAGCTTCGCGGCCGTTGCCTATCTCGGCGTCTGCGCCTAGCAGTTACCGTACCGACTCTACCGGTGACGTGGAAGCGAATTGGTCTGGTGAGGAGCATCAGTCAACCGCTCGAGACATCCCTGGAAGTAGAATTTCTGATCTGAGTACCTCGGTACGCGACTTGAGTTCCACCGTTTCCACGGTGATCTGGCGGGGCTTCGACGCGGTCAGAAGTACTGCTGGACTTCAACGACGGCCTCCGCCGGAAGATGTGGACCGAGATCGATGATCGACATCACACCACTTACGCCTGAACGACATTTTAATTGCATTGGAATGGTACATACCCCCTGGGCTAGGAATATACGGCGTTGCATTTGTTGAGCGGCATACATACGGCGTTCAAGAACCCGACCCAACTCAATCTTTACCTTCATGAAAACTGCACTATCTCTTCTTTGTACTGCGAGGCTGGCGACCGCATTTGGTAGTTGCTAATGGGACAGACAGTGGGTTGCGCTAACATAGCATTCCTCGGCAACGTGGTTTGGGTATCGAACTGAACACATCCTCCCTTGGCCATACGAAAATGTCCCACGCCTACCTATCACTGCAAGGAAAGATCAAAATGGGTACTTCTGAACTTAATCGGACCGACTCGCATTACCTGGTGAATCGACTCACTCGCAATCTGGATGAAGAGGAATGGCATTGTTGCAGCTCAGCCGCACACGTCATGAACTCGCGATGTGACTCCAGGAAAGACGACCGGATGCCTGTTCCGGAAAGCCATTGAGCCTACAGTACCCCGCAAAGAGGGTCTTAGCCGTGCACCTGAGAAAGCTTGTCTTTAGCTATTCTTGGCTTACAAGGCGACCTCATCTCCCTTGACGGTCCAGCTTGCGCATTTCTCGCTCATAGCTGTACCACGAACGAGTCATCTGCCAGCCGAAGTTCCATGAGCCGTGGAATGCGGCCTCGGCAATGTTTTGCATGCGTCAATTCGCAGCAAATACGCTCTGCTGTAGGATATCAATTGGCTTGGGGCATTACCTTTTCGGCTCGCAGGACATTGATACGAGCTGCTTTGAAGCACCTTGGCGACACGAACAAGAACGTGCGTGGTGCTTGACTGTGATGTCAAGGCAACGCATGGCTTGCAGTTTGAGCAGCATAAGAGGACCCCTTCGCAGCGCCAACCATGGAAGCAAGCTGCGTGGAACATTTAGTTTCCACCTCTTCACGTGGCAGACTCGCACCGATTTCTCTTTTTTAGCGAATTCAATCCCACGATTACAATGAAGGTTCCCTACCTTGTCTTCGCTCTGTTGAGCTCCTTGGCTGTCGCTCAGCCAGCTGTAGGAGATGATTGTCAGTGTCCCCAGATCAAATGCCGTGCGACCACCGAGTTTGTAAGTCAATTATCACATGCGAGGAAGAAGGAAACACGGACTGACTTCAGACTCAGGAAAGCTGCCGCTGCGTCAACGCAGCCGAGCTGGCATGCAAGAAAAACTGTCCAAACTACGTTTCGACAAAGTGGAGGGTAGGCCTATGCAACCATTCGTGAAAAAAAGAAGAAATACTGATCGTTACGCAGAAGTGCACTCTGCCGCAGAAAGAGGTGACCGCACTTGCAGCCGCGCCGACTCCCTCCACGGCGAAAGAAGCACTGCCCTTGCCGACCGCGCCAATTCTCCTTCTTCCTGATCCTATCTTGCCGATACCAGTCCCATCTCCCCTTGTCCTGCCATTACCAGATCTACCTCTTGTTCCAGGATGTGAGTGCGAAGAGACAATGTGTATCATGAGCTTCCCCGAAGGATGCCACTGCCAGTGGAACGTCAAGAAGACCTGCTACGATAAGTGCGGCGGCGTCTCTCCTGGGATCAATACATGCCCAGCTTTGCCAGTTCCTCCTGCATCAAAGCCAACTCCACGACCGAAGCCAACTCCGTCGGTCCTGCCCGATTTACCAAAGGTCCCAGGCTGTGAATGCGAGCAGATGATGTGCATTCAAAGTTTCCCCGATTCGTGTCATTGCGAGTATGGTGTTGCCAAGGACTGCTATGATAAGTGTGGAGGCAAGTCTCCAGGCTCCAACACCTGCCCTCCCAAGGATGTCTCCGGTGCTGGTCTGTACGGTGATGGCCCTGTCAAGCGTGATGCTGCGCCTGAGCCTCAAAGGTCCACAGTACCTATCCCAGTCAACATACCCAAAGTTGTCGCTGGTGCTGTCGGCGCCTTGGAGAACCAGGCATGCAATTACGAAGAGCGCCTCTGCGCCCAGGTGTGGCCTCAGAGCTGCATCTGTGCGAACGTGAACAAGTACAATCGCTACCTCAAGTGCGGCGGTGTAGTTCCCAAGTACCAAGTGAGTCCAGCTATGCTTATTATCACTGATACGGCCACTAACAATCGTAGACCTGCACTTCTCCGCCTAAACCCTCACTCCCCACAACCATCAAGACCACCACTCGCACGACCGCCACGACTGAGCGCCCCGGCCCGACACCCAAGCCTGTGCTCCAAAAAGTCCAGATCTGCGGCGGAGGCCGTGGAAGTCAGCTTCAAGCTTGCCCCAGCGGCTTTACATGTGTCAACGACCCGTACAGCGATGCACCCTGTGGCCTGGAGTGCGATCGCACGGGTATCTGTGTGGAGGAGAAGCTGTGCGGTGGTTTTGCAGGCTTCAAGTGCACCAAGCCTGGACAGGTGTGCTTGGATGATCCGAGGGATGATTGCAACTCTAAGACTGGCGGTGCGGATTGTGGAGGGTTGTGCTTTTATCCTCCCGCTCTCAGGGCACCGGCTTAGGGGTGGACACGTTGGCGAGAGTGGGCTTCCAATATTCGTAGGAGTTTTCTATCTTACATGCGTACCAAATTGAAGCCCATAAGGCATCAATGACCGTTACTGACTCACTGTGTGTGCGACCTCGTTGAAAGGCTACTTTGAAAGCATGCCCCGTGACCGCGTGCAGACGCTATACCTTAAGACGCGTCACCGTCTTCGAACGCGTCGCTCTTCTTGCCTCCACACTCTCACAGCAAATTCATCATGTCCAAAGCAATGAAAGTCACAGAATACCAGGAGCGCGTCTATGCACTCTTGCAGCAAATACCTGAAGGCCGCATCACAACCTATGCGGCAATGTCGAAAGCGCTGAACAGCTCGCCGCGCGCGATCGGGGGCGCGCTGAGGAACAATCCTTTTGCACCCGAGGTTCCGTGTCACAGGTGCATTGCTAGTACTGGTGTACGTTCCGTGGTCACTTGTTGATCATCTGAAAGATTGCGGCCGGTAATGCTGACAACTGAGGCGCAGTTCATCGGCGGTTTCAAGGGCGATTGGGAGAAGGTGCCGAGCGGGCAGAACCAGGAGTCGAAACGAAAGCTGCTGGAAGACGAGGGGGTCCTGTTCGATGCAAATGGGTATCTCATCGATAAGAAAGTGCTGTGGGATGAGTTCGATGTGAAGAAAGCGAGTTGAGGATCACTGAACTGCCCAGGTGCAATGCAGGGCCGGAGTGGGGCAGAGAAGCGCGGCAGGGAAGTGGGGCTACGTCACAGCCCTCAAAAAGTTCTGGATGAGCCCTTGAGACATCAACCAAAAGTCTTGAAGACGCGAAGTGGTCGAACAAATCCGTTGCCTACATAATAGTCCTGTTCCGATCGCTGCTGCTTCCCAATAGACAACAAGCACACTCACAATGGGTCCCAAAAGGAAAGACTTTCTGAAACCAAAGCCAAGAGGCAAGCTCAAGGCACCCGAGCCGCAAACCGAGAACGACTTTCTGGAAGCAGCGGACGAGCACGAACAAGCTGCCGGCAAATGGAGAGCTGGCGATGCAGCGAAAGCAACCCGTTTCTTCAAACGTGCAATTGACACTTACAACGAAGGCTTGAAGAGGCACCCGGAGTCCTTCGACCTTGCCTACAATAAGTGAGAGACTGACGATGAAAGACGAGCTAAGACTGACACTAAGTAGAGCAAATCTGGAGTATAGTCTTACAGAGGATGAGCGGATACTACCCCATCTGGGCAGCAGAACAGCATTGCTGGAAGAAACGCTAAACTCGCATCGCCATGCCATTCAACTCAACCCCACTAACACCGACATCTTATTCAACACCGCACAGGTCCTCACATCTCTGGCTGAAGCTGGGCTAGAAGATGGTACGCAAGAAGCTGCCAAGACTCCCGCCCGAAACCTGCTCGAAGAGGCCGTGGATATTTTCACCGGATGTCTGCAAAAGCAGCAGCAAGAGTATGAGCAGATGCAGGCAGAGATCGCAAAGGCTCAAGCATCTGGCGAGTACCAAGAAGCTTGGGAAGGCGAACGACCGCAGCCTACCAAGACGAAAGATCAAAACGATGCGGACGCCGAGTCAGCATCAGAGGGTGCTGGAGAGTATGCTACAATCGAGGAACCTGTGACGCCTATCACGCTACTAGAGACTTGCACAGCACAACTCGGCGCTCTCATCACATTGCTGGGTCTTTACACTCCAGAAGACCTGCCAAGCATTGAGAAGAAAGCCCAGGACGGTCTGCTGACTGCCACTGAGACTATACCGGCGCTCATCAACATTGTCGACGCCTCACCGGAATCAGACGTCGAGGACGAGCCAGAGGTAGGACCAACGCTATCGATAGGTCAGTCCACAACGCCCGCGGAAGACGAGACATCACCCAAGGAAGATGCAGTACTCGCAGCAGCGAACTTCCAGGCCAGTATTGCGGAGGCTATGTACCGGAGCGGCAGGAGCACGTCAACTCAATACGCACAGCAAGTCGAGCAGACGTTCGCAACCTTGCTTAAGGAGTCTCAAGGCACGGAAAAGCCAGGTCTTGCATACGTCAACATCCGCTCGTCATACGCAGACGCCCTCATCGACCTCTCATCTTCGATAGCAGATAGTTTGCAGTACGATCCAACATCACCTACTTTTGCGGGTGATCTTGAGATCCAGTGGACGGCGCTCTCACAGGCGCAGAAGACGCTCACCGAGCTGTCGACTGCACCACTCTCATCTATGCTCTCCGCTTCTCGTCTCGCAGACATCTTCGTTGCCCGCGGTGACACCGAGCTCTTTCGTTTCCGCATCGCAACCATGCCCGGCGTGAAGGCGGCATGGGCAAACAGCAAAGCTGTCGTCGTGGCAAACGCAGGCGTTTTCTACCGTGGCGGCCGGAGCTATGCGCAAAACGCCGATGCTGCACAGACAAGAGCAACTGCCGATGCGAAAGCAATCGTGGCGGAGATCCTGAAGGAGGTATCTAGTGGGTCGAGTACCAGGAAAGAGAACTGGAAGGGCAGAAGCAACGATGTCGCAGCTGTGCTAGGGCAGATGGTCGAAGAGGGTATCGTTGCGGAAGAGAATGCGCAGGGGCTATTGGACTTCACGAACTGATTGCGAGTGGGAGAGGGTCGAGTGACGAAGTCACTTGCATTCACCTTCGATTGCAGGGTGCGGGTCGTATGACCCTCAGCAAACAGGATTCAAATATCAAATCATCGTCGACTGTCACAGAACCACCGTCCACTTCACCACACACTGTTGCTTTCAGCTCTCGTTCAACAACATGTCAGAATCGTCCCAGAACCCCAATCCTCCTAAGTCTGACCCTCCCCAGGAGTCCGACCCTACCAAGCCTGGCTCCAAAAAGAAGTTCGAAGCCCGAACAGCAGGCGCACCAAACACCAACGAGGACATCTTCAAGTATGAGGACTTTCCTGGGCCCGAACCGGGTGCTGCTCATACTCCACCCGGAGAGGAGGAGAAGATCGGCATCACGGAAGCACTCAGGATGAAGGGCATCAAAGACTGGGCCAAGGCGGCGAGGCGCAAGAGCACACAGATCCTGACCTTTGGCAGCAAGAAGGACGGCGACAAGAAGGATGAGGACAAGAACGACGGATCGAAGGATGGTGGTTCGAGCACAAACACAACCTGAGTCCCTCCATAGCGAGGCAGCGCGCGTATGATGGATTCGAGGGTATTGGACATTTTCAGGAGACGAACTATCTCACTCCTCCCTCCCCACCCTGCATGCCCATGTAATGCCCACTTACGTACCCACTGCTCTTCTTTACCCCACTAGTCTCCTTCACCTGCGCTTCAGCCTCCTTCACCTGCGCCTCTACACTCTGATCATGTGGCCTACCTTCCTTCGCCGCTGCCCTCCTCACCATCTCCCCCTTGAGCTTCGGGTAGAAGTCCTGCGCCATACCCACATCCACGAACTCGCTCCACTCCCTGATCAACTCGCCGTCATCCGTAAACGCCATCTTCCACACATACTGATTCCTGTACTCGCCGACCGGGCTCTCGCCGAATGCTGACACATACATAATGATCCGCGCGTACCCGTCAGAGGCAAAGCCCTCGATTGCGTCGTCGACGACAATCTTGAAGGACGTGAAGATCTGCGAGATGGCCGTGAGATTTTGCTTGAAGAAGGCGTTGGACTGAGGTGGGTATTTGAGCGAGGAGGGTAGGAAGACGCGTTGGCAATCCGGCGTACGCAGGGCGATTATGGTGTCGACGTCCATGGCGTTGTAAGCTGCGACGAGTTTGTCGGCGGTCCCTCGCTCTTTGGACGACCCGCTCTTTGCTCGCACGGAGGCTACAAGCTTGTTGGTGGCGGCTATGCGCTCTGGGAGCTCGGGCGCCCCCTGGAATGACATGATGGATTGCTTTGATTGTGTTTCCCGGTGAGTGGCACTGGTAGTGGAGCTATGGCTGTAGCTGTAGAGCTTCAGAGAACGCGGGGAAACAGGCTGGCCTTACATGCAGGTTATGGCGTCCAACATGCATAAACATTGGCTGACATCGAGATCCCTGGTGAGGCAGAGTAAGCACGTTTAGAGAAGGTCGTAGTTGGAGCAGCTCGTAATTTACACATCTTGTAGCCTAAACACTCTGGGAACCGAACTACCGCTGCGTATTTGATTACAATGTGTTCCGGAACATATCCAGGTCTAAGCAGTAGCCATCATTGAACCAGTCTCATTCTTGTTGTGAGAGAGTGGCTATCCTATTGCCATCCTGACCTTGGGACATCTGGGAATCATGCAGGTACAGATCCCCAGCTTCATGCAACGTTCGGGATGAAGAGTTCTGCGACGACAGAGGCACGAGCACCTCCGATGCTGTGCAGGTAGTGAAGTCAAGACGGCCTCTCACAAGGCTGATGCCGGTGGTTGACGCCGTGGCTCCGATGGGCCGTGCACGGCGACCGCGACCGCTGCCGCAGTGCATCATCAAGCCGCAAAGTCAAGAACCCCAAACATTGTCGCCGCGCTGTCACCATTACCTTCCGCCTCCAACATCGCCTTCCTTCTTACCCACCTTCCACTCCAAAATCCTCAGTAGAGTCAACAAACCCATACGCAACGACCACACGACAGCCCCGCCACCATGTCTAGCGGAGAGGTGCTCAAGGCCGAGAAGGACTTCTCGAAGGAGGCCGACACTCAGATCCCAGAGGCCGAGAAGCTTGGAAAGGTAATTTCGAGCTGCGGTGAAGCTCGAATCAAGCTGACATGTCCTTCCAGAGCAACCCACAAGCTGCCATCGACCAGCTGCTTCCGCTTGAGAAGAAGACACGCCAGGTACGGCGCCACACATCGCGCGCACGCGACGACGAGCTTACAGTACTTAGGCCTCAGATCTTGCGTCCACCAACCGCGTCATCATCGCCATCGTCACAATAGCTAAGAATGCCGGCGACTGGAACCTCATGAACGAGCAGGTCCTTCTGCTATCGAAGAAGCATGGCCAGCTCAAGCAGGCCACCACCAGGATGGTGCAGACCGTCATGACCTTCCTCGACGATACCCCCAACCTCGACACAAAGCTCTCCGTCATCGAGACCCTGCGAACAGTAACCGAGGGCAAGGTGAGCAACATATATACAGCGCTGTCGGAATGGTCATTAATGCAAGCGGTAGATCTTCGTTGAAGTCGAGCGCGCTCGTGTTACCAGGATATTGTCCGACATAAAGAAGGAGCAGGGCGACATCAACGCGGCCACAGACATCCTGTGCGAGCTCCAGGTCGAGACCTTCGGCTCCATGACCCGACGAGAGAAGACCGAGTTCATCCTCCAGCAAGTTGCGCTGTGCATACAGAAGGGTGATTGGACACAGGCCGGTATCCTAAGCAGGAAGATCAGCACACGTTACTTCCAGCGCAGGCCGAAGAAGACACCCGAGCAGTTGGAGAAGGACCAGAAGGAGCGCGAAGAGAAGGAGAAGACTCGCAGCGCAGACGACCCGCCCATCGAGCCCGAGGATGATGTCACAGACCTCAAGCTGAGGTACTACGAGCAGCAAATTACGCTGGCGAAGCACGACGACAAGTACCTCGAGGTCTGCAAGCACTACAGACAGGTTTTGGACACAGAGGCCGTGGAGGAGGACCCCAAGAAGCTTCGAGCCGTACGTTGACACCATGGAGATGAACTCACAGCTCTACTGACAACCACCACAGGTCCTCCAGCGCGTAATTTACTTCATCATACTCGCACCCTACGACAACGAGCAGTCCGACCTCATCCACCGCATTCAGCGCGATACACGCAACTCGCAGATCCCACAAGACGCACAGCTCGTCAAGCTCTTCACCATTCCTGAGCTGATGAGGTGGCCCATGGTCTCTAAGCAGTTCGGACCTCACTTGACTGATACGGACGTTTTCGACGCAGAGAAGGACGACTCAGACGACGAGAAGGCACACAAGAGGTGGCAGGACCTGCGCAAGCGCGTCATCGAGCACAACGTCCGTGTTGTTGCCAAGTACTACACCCGCATCCAGATCCCTCGCCTCACAGAGCTGCTCGACCTGACAGAAGACGAGACCGAGAAGTACATCAGCGAGCTGGTCACCGCAAAGACCATCTACGCCAAGATCGACCGACCTGCGCGCATCGTTACGTTCTCCAAGCCGCGCGATTCTGACGACATCCTGAACGAGTGGAGCGGAAACATGAAGAGCTTGCTCGGCCTTCTTGAGCGTGTCGATCACCTCATCACAAAGGAGGAGATGATGGCGCGCATCCAGCCTACGAAGATCGACAAGAAGGCCATCAAGGGTAAGGCGAAATGAGCGATGAATCGAAACGACGAAGAATCATGATTAGTCTAGAATTGGAAGGCCTTCTATAGTCGCCTCCGCGCATGCATCGCGCATGTAATACAAACATCTAAAAGATGCCAGTCTATTTCTAGTCCATCTATATGTGAACTCCGTGCTGCAATGATGAATGCATGCTTAGAAGGGCACGTCCATGTCTTCTACGCTCTCCTCTTCTTGCTTCGGTCCTTCGGCCTTGTGCAAAACCTCCTTGATGAACCCAACCAAAGCGTTCACACTCGCCTTCTGCGTGCTCGGCAAGAAGTGACCTCCAGGATGATAGACAACCCTGCCTTCGCTCTCTTCGCATGCGTCCACTAGCGCAAGACTCCTACTCTCCTCGACTACTGTGTCCAGCGAGCCTAAGAAATGCAAAACCGGTGTCTTGATCTTCGGCTCATAGAACGCATGATATGGATTCTGCCCTCTGGCAGCAAACCCACTGTAGCTGACGGCGAACTTGAGCTGGGGATGCACCGCACCCTCGACATACCCCGTATCCGCCTCAAAGCTCTCAGGGTACCGCATGCCACCATCCTTCTGCAGCTTCTCGAACGCCTCTCTCCGCCCAGGCTCAAGTAGTGAAGCGACCATAGCCGCCGCAGCACCACCTTGTGAGAATCCAATTACGCCATCGAACGGCCCCTCCTCCTTGAGCACCTGCGCTATCCGCCCCAGACCCTCCTCGAGGCCGGCGTATGTGTACGGTTCGCTGTCGCCTTTGCGGCGCCACCATGCCCAGGCGTCGACCTCTTCATCGTCGTCGGCCTTCTTCTCCTCGCCGTGCAAGAAGCTGACATCTGTTGGCGAGAGACGCAGCGGCGCAGTCGGGAATGAGAGCGTGATTCCTGCTGGGAAGGCTTTCTGTAGGGTCTTGCGGAGGGCGCCGCATTTCGCGCTGAAGAGCGGTCCGGACTGCGTGAAGCCGTGCAGGAAGAGGATCTTTATCGGGCGTGAAGGTGGTGGGGCGGCGGACATCTTGCGGAAGCGGTATAGGTTGTAGAAGTTTGTGAGAGTTACGTGACGCGGTATAAAGGGTTGAGGAGGGCGTGGCATATAGCGTGAGGTGTGTAGAGGTGGTGTTCGTGAACAGAGTCAGATTGTTGATTGCGATATTCGAAGAGGCTCGGAATTGGAAGGAACGACCTCGGAATGAGGTCATCTTCAAGATCCCGAAGACGAGTCGCGCTCCAGAACCTTCCTTCCTATAACGACATTCTTTCTTTCGTGATTGCCTGTCACTTCTCTGGTTCCCAAGCAGCAATAGTGCCAATTTTTGGGCATCATCCACAACGATGTGACAGCACCTGGTCGCTGTTCATCCATCTTCGATGTCCGAAGAACGACAAGTAAAGAGCAGCAACATTCGGCTGGGCCAAGTCAATATTCAGTGAGGCAACGACAGCCAGCAATCCGGGAGCTTCTGCCAAAGTAGGCATAAGAGGCAGCTTAAGCAAGCTACCTCTTATGTACAAAGGACGTATTTAGTTCTTATCTAGCTGCTTCTTGCGAGTCTAGAGTGCTTCTGTTGGCTACACGTATTTTTGCCTCACTGAATATCGCTACCCAAGTAAAATGGTCCACCACGGAAATATGGTGAGCAAGGCAAGTAGGGACTAAAGTTATCTCTTCCTTTCAACGAAGGTACACACCGGTTTGCCGCGGAGCAAACCCGCCAGTCAAGCCTCTTTAGACATTGACAATTGCCCCAGGCCGAATGAATATTCCAGACTAGTGCACGCTGTATATCAGGGGCAGAAATGTGTACAAATGATAGCACTCACACTGTATACTGGAGTACACCAAAGCTATCACAGACGATGATCGATTCCACCTTAAGGTGTTCCCATCGGTCACTGGTTACAAGCTCCGCACCGCGCTCAGCTCCACATTGATGAAGCCTCAGACTTGCTCGGCGGGGCGTCAATCTATTCACAAATACATTGTCAGCACATCATTTGGGACACTACAAGACATATTGCCACGAATTCTCATCGCCGACGTTATGGTTTTATACTGACAAAGCGGACGCAACCGTGACTTTCGCAACATCTGTTTGATGATCTCAGGCCTCGACTAGTGACTCTATCTACCCAAAATTCTTTGCACGACTTGCTATCATCGCCAGCAGAATACCAATCGCTGTAATCATGTACGAACTGACGCCAAAGGCGCCTTGGATATCCATCTCGAATCTCGTCCACAGAATTCCAAAAAGCAGACTCGCCATTAGGAAGACAATAAATACCACAGTGATGATGATGTCGAAGTCGATGGCTTCCTGGTAGTATACTCCCCAGCCCTCGATAGGCTGACCGGGTCTTTCCTGCAGCTCTCCGGCTATCCGTTTTGGCAACTGTTCGAGGACCCAGGTCTCGTTTTCGTTGATGCATTGCGGTGAGGAGAGCATGTGCATCAAATCTTGCGACAACACTGGAGGCCAAGTGGCTAATGGGCCGGCCGGTGAGCAGCGATACTCCGCATCGGGTGATGGCTCGACTTTCGTTACGGGGGGTATGCATTCGCACGTGTTTGGGTTCGTCGATGTACAGCACGGATTGTGGTCTCGAACCTCGACCACGTTGCCCATGCGGAGACGAAACTGCGTTGACGTTAGGCGTACGATAATCTTACTGGCTAGAACGCACCTTGACGAAGAACATTCCTTGCACACTCCTCATTGTGAAGATGCTGCGGATGCGACTTCGATTGCGTTGGAGTTGCTGTTTTATGAAGGAAAACAGTGCTTGGTCTGTGGAGACGGCATCGACATGATCCTGGAGAAGGCACTTTCGCCGTTGCGTGAGGTGGAAGCAAGCCAGGAGATGTAGCGAGGATGAAGGAGGAGCGGTGACGTTTGTTGTGGCTCCCGTGGAAGGTGCGGCCTGGCTTGCTCCATTGTGTTGCGGCAAGCACTCCTCTGAGTCGGAAGTGCCTGCCTTCTTCGATGATAAGTTGCTCGTAAGTCTTCGCACCATTCTAGGGACTCTGAAGACCCAGTTTTGATTTGTAAATGTCTTGCTGTACGACGTCACGGCGACTTTGGCACCCGTGGAACGATGCATTTGCTCAACGAGCGCCTGCGCTCCACCAGGGCGATATTCTTTCACGTCGCCAAAAAGACTCTCTCCACATCTCTATTCAATGTCAGTACTTATCCTGTACTTTTCTAGTGCTTCGCTTGCGCTTCTTGAACCTACACATTGCCATCTCAACCGAACCCATCCGAAGTTGAGAGGTGGCTCCAGTATGCCCACGGCAACCGGTAGGGTAGCAAGTGTCTCTCGGCCTCTGCCCAATATCTTCCGGTAAGTATGCGTGCCCAAGAGGTCACTTTCCATGTGCGTACGTCTGTCGACGCTGATACGCGAGGCTTGCTCGTCAAGCTGCAACGGTGTCTTTGCGAGTGGGTATCCTTGGTTCTCGACCTGTTTGGGAAGAACAAAACTCTCGAGCTTCCTCCTTAACGTGGCGAAAGCTTCTCCTTCGACCAAAAACTTCCGAAAAGCGAACAGGTCCTCAATAAGATCTTCATCGACAACCTCATCCAGTGTTCCTTCTTCTGTCTCTTGATCCTGATCTGAGTCGTCTTCGTCTCGATAAAGATCATGCGGTTGGTTGTGTTTCGGTGGGAGATCCAAGAGGAGGTTGACCTCGTACCTTTCAACAATCGATCGAGCAACGTAAGCGGCTTTGAGAGCGACAAGACGTGCAGCGAGTACTTCCAGTTCCTGGCTTGCTTCCGACTGAAGCGTCGGGGCAAAGCCCTTCAGTAATCGTCGAACGTTCCTTTGCAATCTCTGTGCTCCAATATTGGCTCGCTGGATAGCAGTCAGGTAGAGGGGTACCAGGCCCTTGTCTTCGAGGAAGATGTGCAACAATTCCTTCGTAGCGCAATCTATTTGCGCGACACTGTAGCCACTGGCTGCAGATACGACAGTTGCTGTAGTTGCTAGGGACGCTACGGACCAGATTGAATCCGCCCGAGAGATAACAGAAATCTTATCTAACTCATCATCATCTGGAAAATTATCAGACTCAAGAAGTGCTAGGGGTTCCTCAGAACTCAGGGCAGGGCTTCGCTGTATGTTGCCGACTCGATGTAAATAATGTCTTTGGCGTCGCGTACCATCCGCTCGCCTGTAGCCCAGGTCAAGTCGGTCCTCGATCTGAGAATCTTCGAGACTGGTGTCAACAGCGGTCCTTTCGCGTTCATGAATCCGCTGCAGATACACAGATGGTGGCGGCAGCTCTCTGATCTCTTTCTGAAGTCGTTCAAGGTCAGACAATGGAGCATCCGGGTAGGTCGACTTTGCATCTGGACATTGTCCAGGTTTAGCAAGGTGTCCATCAGAGTCCACTGAGGAGACCGTCGAAACACTTCCGTTTCGGTGTTGTCCGAGTGCTCCAGATAAAGGTCTCAACATCGAGTCCAGTGAGCCCTGCCCCTCCGAGGTGTCACTAGAGAGTGATGCATCAGAAGGTTTGCGTCTCATCTTAACCATCCGTATGACACGGCGACTCTTCGAGCGCGCTGAATCAAAATTGCGCCGGCCTTCAACCGCCCGTTTGAGCAAGCCAGGGTTGCTGTCCAGATGAGGATTCAAGGCCGCCAATGCCCAACCAATTGTGTTGCACTCAGACTCATATCTGAGGCGGGTACTCAGAAATTCGGACATAGTAGCTGCACGAGGATAGATGCAGTTGGTGTTTTTAAAGTCTCCAGAGAGATCAGAGACGCTAACGGACTCGATGGCGTATCGAACTTTGACACGTTCATCTACGTGAGTGATGGTGAAGTATGGCTTGCTTCGCACCATGGGCTTTGTTGGTAGATGCTTTTGCTCAAGCCCATCGAAGTAAATCTCGGCGGATGATGCCCCTGTCGCTTTCACTCTGATGGATATATTCCTCTAGATCTCCGGTCGATCTTGAGAGACGAGACTGTTCTTATTAATTCAGTCGTGGACGTTGAGATATTGCACTTACTCTGTATACATTCGTGTACTTATAGCTGTATGATTTTGCATCTCGGTTCGGTCTTCGACTTTGGCGGTTGCGCTTTGCTTACAGTAGAGCGATCCGCTACTTGCTGTGTCTTTGATATGTTGTGAGGCACAGCGATGCCAGTCTTCGACTCCACACGTCGCTTGTTCCGAGCTTATGTGATGATCTTTGACAGCTGCCATTAGAACTGACATGCAGTGGTTCTCCGATATGCTGTGTCTTGGTCAAGGTTCCCCAGGGCTGGGACGTTGGATCATGCAAGTGCACCGGCAGGCTGATAATGACTCTAGAAATACCACGACCTTACACAGCCCCTGCCTGTCCATTCTGGCTACGAAAGCAGGCAGACTCCTGCGGGAGCGGAGATTATTCGCTACATCTGAACGTTCCACAGTTAGGGGCATGCATCAGACGCTGTCGATCAGGCTGAGGGCAACTAGATGTCTCCTTAGCTCAGCCACATGAAGTCTATCCCCCGGTGAACATGCATGATGCATTGGCTGCTCGAGCATACGTGCACCATAGGTTCTGAACGCAGCTAGAATTTTGGGGACGCACATGTGTCACTTGTGGAAGTTGTCAGTGAAATCCACAGCATGATTTCTCCTAGCCTAACACCACCAGCCCCACACAGTGATTGGCAGCCGTTGGGCCCAGGAGATGACCATTGCTTCGTAGGACCCAGCGATTGCCACCCGCCCGTATGGTTAGCGGGACGGGCCATCGTTCTTGAGCAAAGATGGGAACATCGATTTCCTGAGCCAATCAAACGTTTTCGGGATGTCTTCCGCGCAGGTGAAACGCTCAGCTGGGTGGCAGTATCCTTGCATCTCAACATCGGACCGAATCTATCGCTTATCCAGAAAGTGAAGGCTACGGATCTGGCAAGAACAGCAAGACTGTGATTGCATGATATCATACTGGTCAGCCGTAGTGTTTCGCCCGGCTTGCAACCCATGCAATCACGATGCCGCTTGCCGTCATCCTATACGAACTGAGACCGAAAGCACCCTGAATGTCCCGTTTCAAGGACGACCAAAGTATGCCAAAGAGCAGGCTGCCCAGGACGAAGATGATAAAGATAACACTGATGACCAAATCAACATCTAGGCCCACCTGGAAGTAGATGCCCGAGCCTTCTGCTGGCTCCGCAACACCCTCGTTGAGTTGACCACAAATCTTTCAGGGCAGTATATGAGTATAGAACTGCTTTGTTCATTGATGTAGCTCGGTGAGTTGAGCAAGTGCAACATGAACTTGGGATCGACGGGCGGCCAAGCTGCAACGACTGGCTTGCAGCGATACTCGGCATTCGGAGACGGCTCTCTCTTCTCGTCTGGTGGAAAACAGTAGCAAGACTGCGAAGACTGACACGACGGCTCGTGTTCTCAATCTCTACCAAGTTTCCCACCCCCGGGTGGATCTTACAGGGACATCAGCTTGTCAGATCAGCCTCGTTGCGCACTGCAACAACCTACCTTTAGGAAGAAGATTCCCCGAGCACTCCTGAGAGACAGAAAACTGCGCAAGCGACCACGGCTCTGCCACAGCTGCTGCCTGAGGAACAAAAAAAGAGACAGATCATTGTTCACCTCATCCACGGAGTCTTGTAGCAAAGCTTTACCCTCATGCGTTTGATGTACGCATGACAATAGGTGGAGTGCGCTCTGAACAGGGGTGACTGAACTAGCAGCCGTTGTAGTCGCCGTCGCCGGAGCCGGCGGTTGGTTCGATACGTTGTGCTGCGGCAGCTTGTAGTTTGGCCCAGACGAGACGTATGCTGCGGCTTTGCGAGCCCAATTCATGGACTTGAAATTCATGTTTGATTCGTCGAGCCGCCGGTATGTGAGGTTATACTAGCCTCTGCGCCTGTCAAGTCCTTGATGCGCTGCGCGACTTGATCGACCCCACCTTCCCAGTATTCCCTTACGTCGCTAGAGAAGGTCTCATCGCAACTCTGGTAATCTCTCAGTAATCTCATGTGCCATTTGAAGCGGTGCATCAGTGGGAGGCACTCACGCATTGCCACCAAAGCCGAAACCATCCTGGACGATGGGGCGGCTCTAAGTAGCCAGTTGCGACAGCAAGATCTGCTAATATCTTTTCAGCCAGACGAAACAGCCTCTCATAATATTTCTCAGTCTTGGCTTTTCCAGGAGATCTCATTGTGGATGTCTGTGTTATCGGGCGTCCTTCGACGGAATTGGCAGATGGGTACAACCTTTCTGTTTCTGGTAAAGCGAACACTTCCAGACGACTGCGGAAGCTCTCGAAGGCATTACTTCCATTCAGAAATTGCCTGAAAGCAGCCAGGTCCCTGATAATAGTCTCGTCGAGGACTTTTTTGTTGTCGTTGTCGTCGTTAGAATCGTCAGCAGCCCCTGGATCAGTGTCGTCGTTGTCGTCATCGTCGACCATAGGAAATGTTCTCCGTTTCCATGGTCTGGTTTCGAGCTTTTCGACGGTGGAGTGAGCAACGAGCGATGCCTTCATAGACGCAAGTCGCGCTGTCAATCTTTCGAACTCTTTGCAGGCTTCGCCTTGCAGATCAAGAGCAAAAATTCTGATCAGTCGACGGAGGTTCCGTTCAAGTCTTTCGATTTCCATCTCTGTACGTCCGACGGCGGTCTTGTAGATTGACAGAAGTGACTCCATCGCAGAAGACAGCGATCAGCTCATTGGTAGCTGTTGCTGTCTGTGCAGTAGTATATACGTTTGCCGCAGATGAGTCGCTCATTGTCGATGGCGGAGAGACTATCGACAAAACGGAGTTGCAACGGGACGATTTGGAGTCTTGATCAGGTGAACCCTCCTTTTGGTGACATTGCAGCGTTCGAATCGTCTCGTAGAGTCTTAGTCTTCGCTCCCGTCCTGAGCGAGGTTTGTGCTGTCGACGGCTCGAAGAAGGCTGCTTGTTGAGTCAGGAAAGGACTGAGAATATAAGTTTTTGTGGCTACTCGTCCGTGCAATGCAGAATGAACCAGCAGCACTGGTTACTTTAGGGTTGAGTGTTGCCCCCAGGATTGGTTCCAAAGAAGTGTCCGCGTTTTTGCTCTCTTGCAGGCGTCGTACTGCTACTGTATCCAGCGTACGGGCGTACAGAATCTCAGCTGATTCGTTCTCAGCCACCTCCTCCTCGCTTCCCAACAACTCCTGCTGCGTCTCTGCGAACACTTGAGGCAAGTCACAGACGGAGGTCACATCCGGGCTAGCAATTTCTGATACATCTTTCTGCGCGCATGCTGGAACTCTGCACTTAGGCAGAGTGGTGTGAAGATGTACACCCGACGTGAAGCCTCCAGAGCCGAGTGTACCCATTCTCCGACACCAGGATCTGGAGACGTCATGCTCGAAGACTCCGAATTGACGTCAGTGAGTAGGTCAGAATAGACGTCAACGGTGGAGTCAGAGAGGCCCAGATTGCGGCGAAGATCAAGTCGACTCAAAACCGGTACAAGAAACGATCTGGTATCCTCTTGTGATTCCGCGCGTGGGATTGAGAGCACAGGAGTCGTGATATCTCCGTGCGTGCGATCACTGTCCCCGAAGTCCACTGGAGTCCAAGTAGTTGCCCATTCCCCGTCCCTCAGAGCCTCCGTGCCCTGCCCCAAAGGTCGTGCTCGCCCCGAAGATCGAGATCCGCCCAGGGAAGGCTCGTCGCGGTCTGTTCGAGCTGTGCTATCGTCGGGTACCAAGCGATCGCTGTACAGAGGTGAGGAGAGATTCTCATCATCGGAATCGCATGTGTCTCTGCGTCGCTGTTGTCTCCAGGGTCATCTTGGGCCTCGACACAGCCACAACTGTAGCCTTCGCCATGGCGACAATTGTGTACGATGGCATGCCGTAGTCTGAGACTGGGCTCCAAGGGGCGATCGGTAACAGCAGTGTCCATTGTAGTATTGAATCTATCAAGTGTATCAGGAGTTGTGATGCGAGAGTTTGCGACTTCGTAAGATGGAGCCCCGAAGGTAGGCATGCGCTCCGACTTGAGGCACTAATGCAGAGGGTCGTCACACTCCAACGTGGCTGCAGCACAGCCTGATGTTACTCATCACCTACGTTGAGATCAGCAAAGGTCGAAAAGTAGTAATAGATTGTGATCGCCATCCGCGTTCTGAATTGCCTCGCGCATGCATGGGGCAGCGGAAAGACGACTGCCAGAGTTGGGATTTCTAATTGGGTATCCGCAGCGTTCAGTCAACGCCGATTTGTCTATGCACCGTTAGAGCCATCGTCACTCATTCTGGCTCTGTTGGCCATGATCTCGTCTCAGGTTTTTGGCTGGCTCCTGCGCAGTGCCCCAGCGGGTTTTCTCGTCTCCACCAGCCCATTCCTTCTCAGTGTATCCAAGCCTTCTCTTAACTTCCTCGACTGTGGCCTTGTCGCCGGTATTCTTGCCAATGTTGTCGCTGATCTTGACAGCGTAGCGGCCCTTAGCGGATGCGATCTTGATGACGATGTTTAGCGGTACGGACTTGTTGCCTGTTGATGTCTCGACAAAGTCGTCTATGCTTGTTAGCAACAATTCAACTAAATTGGAAGAATGCGACACTTACTGGTCAAGAATGTTCCCACACCGAAGGTAGGCTGGAACCCAGCCTCTTCAGCGGCAGCCTTGTACTTAAAGCACAGCTCAAGGTTCAACGAGTCGGAAAAGACGATTGTCTTCTTGTCCTTGATACCCTCCTGATCGTAGAACTCATGCATCATCTTGACGAAGTCCAGTGGGTCTCCTGAGTCCTGACGCACGCCAGTGAACACCTCTGCGAAAGTCTTGCGTGGTCGATTCGCACTCTCAAGCCCAGCATGAATTGGTGGTTCAGTCGAGGCGAGCGATTGTGCGGAAGGAGTGGTCGCAGACGCCGCAGATGATTTTGTAGCACTGCCACCTTCAACAGCAGTTGTAATGTTGGGGATCTGCTTCTTGAAAGCCTTGAGGAAGGCGGGTGTACCAAACGTGTCAGTCAGCGCAACGCCCAAGACGCCCTCGCCGAATGTCGCTGTCCAGTATTCTAGCGCAATCTCGTTGGCGTGCTCGTAATCGTTTGTGATGGCTGCGACACCCATGAACCACTCGTGTGCAACTGTGCCAATGGGTAGCAGTTCATGCTTGTGCGCAAAGTGGACGTTGCTCGTCCCTGACAACTTGCCCTTCCATCCAAATGTCTTGCCCTCGTCTGCGGCTCGGCGCAGCCCTTGCAGAACAAGATCCTGCGTGTGATAGTCTCTTCGCCTCCTTGTGCCGAACTCTGAGAATATGCAGCCCCCTTCCAGCAGCTTTGAGCCCTTCTGGTATGCCTTCTCGACCTGGCCTTCGTATGACCAGTCCTTCTCGACAAACTTGAAGTATGCCTCGCTGACCAGCGCGAGCAGCGGGATCTCGTACAGTATTGTGTCAAGCCATAACCCTTCAGTGTCGATGCGGAAGTCGCCGAGGTCTTCGTCCGAGCCAGTGTCGTTGATTGCGGTGAAGGACAGCTTAAGCTGTGTCGTAGGCTTGAGGTGAAATGTGGAGAGGAAGCGGAGGTACTGGCTGTTCAGGTAGGGGCAGTTCCGTTTGAGGAAGTCGAGCTCCTCTGGTGTTACGCGAATGTTCTCAAGCTCTGCGCTGTGTCAGCAAGCGCATATGGTTTCTTGTAGATTTTCCTACTCTCTACCTGCGCCTGTAGCCACTTGAAAGCTGTACGACTGAGCTTTTTGTCTGGCGTCCGGTTTGTGAAGCTGTATGTGACTGATACGTCCGGGAAGAACTTGAGTACGCAACATTGCATGGTCAATTTGTAGAGATCGGTGTCCAGAAGGGACGTTACGCCCTCGGGCACGTTTGCGACTGCCGTAGCCATGTTGCTGTGAGGAAGTTACGCGTCGAAGTGGTGGTTGATTCAGTTATTGTATGCGGCGCGACTACGATTGCGGAAGGAGGGGTGGTCGCGGTGTGGGGCTTCTTAAACATGCGTGGGGCGTTGTATCAGATGCGTAACCATGGGTAGCTGGTGGAAAGCTCTGATGGGCTGCGGATTAGGGGATTGGCTGGTGTAAGGGTCAAAGGGTCCATGTCAAACCTCGTCCCAAACGTTTTTCCAGCATCAACATGCAGCAGTGACGGCATGGCGGCAGGTGAGATCATGAGGACTAGCGCTGCTCAGCCTTACGACATGCGGCGGCATGGATCTGCTCGCCTTCTGGACGCGCGATCATCCCGAGGACTTTCTGCGACTCAGGGTCCAACACTCCTTCCCCGAACCGCACACTCGAGAGATGCTCGTGGCGGTGTCTGTCCTCGCCATATCGCTGTCGATACTGATCTACCACCATCCACTGTCCACATGGCCAGCCTACTTCGCCTCCGCGCAGGGCTCTGCGGCGCCCACGAAGCCCGAGCAGTCGCAGCAGGGTGAACAGCGCCCCGCCGAACAGCAACAGACAGAGTCGCAAGGCCAGGAAAAGAAGGAAATCGCACTTCGGGATTTATCGCCTGCGACAACGCCGAAAGCCACAGCCAGCAATGCAGATGCGCCAGCCATACCGTCGTTCACGCTTGAGGAGCACCACAGCTGCAGCGAGAGCGAAGATGAAGACAACTTGCCGCCGCCTTCGTTCCCAGCCCTGAACTCAGCGCAACGAGCATCAAACCCCGCGCCGAGCCCGCCGAGCTTCACCATGTCGCCGCCGCCTCGGCCAAACGTCGTGGTTCCTCCTATGTCAAACGGGAGCACGGCCCCGCCATCGAAACCGGCCTCCTCTCCTTCGCTCATGGCACCGCCGCCACGCGTCTCCGCCTCGAGTCTGCGCCCCTTACCCACAGTGCCCGCGTCTCAGGGCCTCAGCGCACCAGCCACAGGCCTTATACCGCCTCGTGGACCAGCCGCGCCTGGTCTCGTTCCACCACGAGGGCCTGTGCCAAACCGCGGCCCAGTCCCGAACAGAGGCCCGCCCACATCAAACGGCTCTCTTGCGCTGCCACCCTCAGGCAATCCAAGTGTCATCAAGACACCCAATGCGCGCAACAAGGTGCAGCTCACACCCGGCCACTCGCCACTCGACTGGGCGAATCTACAACGCAGCAACACCAACTTGTCTGGTGTCAGCTCACTCGTGCGTGTCACACCAAGTATGTTGAAGTTCATGAACGGGCGTAAAGACAAGGAGACGGGCAAGATCAAGGACGCGTGGTCGGTCTACCAAGGAAAGGTGTATAATATCAGCCCCTACTTGCCCTACCATCCTGGTGGCGAGGGTGAGCTGCGAAGATGCGCAGGCAAGGACGGAACGAAACTATTCATGGAGGTTCACCCATGGGTGAATTGGGAGAACATGTTGGGCGAGTGCATGGTCGGCATCTTTGTCTCTGAGGAGCAGCCGCCTGCTAAGAGTTCGTTGGAAGACATGGACTGAGAGGTCGAGCTGGAACATATACCCATAGACTTGCATTGCACGGCGTTATAAACATCAAGATTCACGGGAAGCTATGCATGAGTTCGTATTACTCGTCCATGGTCCACCAGATCTCAGCCCGAGCATTGACACCCATCGCAACCGCCTCTTTCAAGTTGCAGAAACAACCCACAATAGAAAGCCTCTTATGAGAACAGGAGGTCTTCAGAGGCCGTCAAGAAGGTATTTACAGTAGAATACGAATTCCGGAGACTACGATGCCTGTAGTGTGTTGCGGCCGGCTCCTTCTGCAACCCGAGAGCGCTTCTTCTTCGACACTACGAGTAGACCAAACGCGGATCATCAGGCAAAATCCCGTCCCTCCCCTCCGCAGCATCAATCGCGTCACCAAAGATCAGGTCGTCGTAACCAGCCATGACATGCATCGGCAGACTACTGTCCACAAAGCTCTGCTGATCTGCTACCAGGATTGGATTACCGAAGATTTGCAAGATAAACGCCCCAAACGTCGCATAGTCCTTCGTCAAGAACTCCGCAACACCGTCGTAGGGTGCTATCTCCATCAGACCATTAGAAACGGCGATTAGCGGCCGGATGAATTGGCGGTGGTGTGCGTCTTGGTGAAACTGGGAGATCAATCAGTACGTAGCAAGGGGGTTTCACGAAGGTACAGCTCACTTGCGTGTATCTTAGAAGTCTTAGTCCCGCATCAGGTTCCGAGATGGTTAGATCCGCATGCACGGTCTTCCAGTGGCGGTGGAATTGCTCCTCGGTGATGTTGGCGTTCTTGCGGAAGAACACGTTGAAGCGGAAGTATGGCTGTCGAAAGGAACCTTGCGAGCCGCAATGTGGCTCTAACTCTTTGAAGGTGTAGTTGTGGGCGGAGACCGTTGAGATCGCTGCGAAGGCGTGACAGATGGCCGAAAAGCATAGTGCCATGAGGCAGGCAACATTGAGGAGGAGTTGCATTGTGGAGCCTTCTTTGAGTTTTTCGGCTTCAGCTTGAAGTCTAGGTACCCAGCGAACCGTAGCAGTGCTTAAGTATGCTGTATGGTTAGATCCGCGGATAATCTATTGAGACTATGTGCTTGAGCATGCCTCATGATCACTACCTCGCTTCACCAAGCTCTACTCAGCTGGATTGAACACTCAGGTCTTCCCACATCGAGCTAGCAGTACATCATATGTAGTGCCGCCAACCTTCAATAGCACCGAGCATGCTCAATGAGAGACTGTCATGATCGCCCTTGCTCGGCGTTGTCGTTGCTTTTTCAGAAGCAACCGTAAATCGCGTGTAACGATTGGCGCTGGATCTGCTCGCGTATGCAAGCCATGCGTGAAGGACGTGTACATGAACACTCCACTGAAAATTCTTACATCCGAATCTAGGCAATGGATGTATTGGAGGCCGGAGGTGGGGGGGGGGGGTTACCCGAGTCGGAGCGCGGCAGAATCTACTGTTCGCTGCGATGCTGTTCGAAGCAAGGTTACTTGAATCGAGTTAGAGAGTTCAGAGCTGCCTTTTCCTGGATATACGCCCAGTTGCTGGTCCTGGCCATGCCTGTGATACAGACTGCGTAGGGGAGACCTGAGAGGAAGGCGCGCAAGAGGGCTCCTTCCCTACGTTGTCATTGATGCGCGCACGGATTCCACTCAGCTACGCACTGCAAGCCAGATTGCTAGTGTACTGGTACCAGCCGCAAGGATGTACGCCCCAACTCCAGAGCCGCCCTGGATATCGTTTTCCAGCACCGACCAGAGTATCAGAAACAGCGAGCTCGCCACGAGGCAGATGCCGAAGCTGACACCGACAGTCAATACGACGTCGAGTTCATCTTCGAAGTATATGCCCCACCCATCAACAGGGTGGCTTGCCGCTTGCAACTCTCCCAGCGTTCTCTTGGGCAGTAGGTCCAATATTGAAGAATCGTCGTCGCCGTCGAAGCACTTTGGTGAACGCAGCATATGCATCATATACTCCGGACACACTGGTGGCCATTTCTTTGGCGGGTCTGGCGCCTTGCAGATATACTCGCCACTTTGTTTCAGCACATCCGGCGGAAGGCACTCGCAGCCTGACTCGCAGCAGGTGTGGTGGCGGCGTAGCTCGATTCGCTGAGGTTTGCGCAGACAGAACTGAAGTCATCAGGAAAAGAGCGTTGCGGGGTTCAGGAAGTATTCACTGACCTTGACAAAGTGAATCAGACGGACTCGCCGTCTTGTCGTAAAACCGAGATAACGTACACAACGGGCGAGCGGGCCACACGGGCGAGCGGGCCACTTTTGCCAAGACCACACCAAAACTCACCCTATTATGGCCTAAAACACC